>JAOUQT010327888.1:0-13648 GCA_025769995.1 Xyliphius kryptos
CTACACCATACTAATAAATTATTGTGGTCTAAAACCAGGTGTTTCAGTTTCATTGTCTAACCCCTGTACATACATATTGATATATACAGATAATTAGAACAGATCTTTTAAGATTGTCACAAAGTTAAAAGGGAACATCTAAAAACCTGAAAACATAAACATGGCAAGATCATAACCCTAGTATATAGGAAACACGTTTGCAATTTTCAGTGTGGATTCTTGAATTCTCACGAGATTGTCATTGGTAATTGAGTCCAATTTATGTAAGTGGTCGCTAGAGCAATGTAGTTATATTCTGTATCAATTGTGCAATATATCACATTGGATAAAAGTTAAGACAGTTATTGACATGTAAGCCTATGATATGTCATGTCATATGGCATAAATGCTTTGTGATGGTTGGTTGCACAGGAGTGCTCCATGGATGTCTGGGCATCCCTATCTTTTGTCATCTGGGATGCAAAATACCACTAGGTGTATACACTTGTGTTCAAAATAATAGCACGGTGTGTAAAACAACTGAGAAAAAACTTGATCCTTATAATAGCTTTTAATTATAAGCTTTTAAAAAAGTAATACACGTTCAGTTCCAAATGAAAACCTAAACAAAAATATCAACTTTTAAAGCAAAAATGAAGAAATATTTATTTACAAACTCTAATATTTACAGTATAAGCCGAAAATTGGTTACAGATTTAATTTTACTGTTCACTGAACTAATATTTAGTTATATAACCTTTATTTCTGATAACTGCTTTACAATGTAGTCAACTAACATTCAACCCAAGCTGACTGGACTACATTGCATAGTTCTTCTGCATTCTTGGGTTTTGGATCAAAAACCGCATTTTCATGTCACTCCGCAAATTTTCAGTCAGATTCAGGTCTTTGGATTGGGCTGGCCACTTCATAACTGCAATCTTGTTGGTCTGGAACCAGGATGTTGCTGACTTGCTGATGTACTTGGTGTCATTGTCCTGCTGAAACTCTCATTTATAGGGCATTTCTTTATCAGCCATTGACCTCCTCCAGCACTTTTATGTTTTTTTTTCAGACTTGAGGTCATTTTACCTGAGCCAATTATTTTCTGCACTGCAGAAATCTCTTGATTAAAGTTTTGTATATTTCTGTACAATGTCTGGAATGACCCATTTTACTCACTAAGCAATGGATAAAACAGCAGTTGCAACTGTAACAGCTACCTTCTTTAACCAAGGGCTATAACTGACACCTGTTTCTTCACAGAATGAATGACCTCAGTATTTAAACTCCACAATGATATTGATTTGAACAGCCTGCTTTTAGTAAATATGTGATTTACAGCCAATTAGCAGTATGCATGTCATGATATTTGATTGTGTTGATCGCCTATTACTCTGGAACACTTAGTCATAATTTTTTTCTCATTTGGTATATTCTTTTAGTAATTTCAGTAATTTAAAGCATTAATGATGTAAGACTGCTTTTATTTATTTATCTGTATGTGTGTGAGTGCTAGCATATAAAAGCATATAAAAAATAAAAGTATTTGTCCACCCATCAGTCCACCCTTTGTAGCTAGAACAGCTTTAAATCTTCTGGGAAAGCTGTCCATAACATTTAGGAGTGTAATTATGGGAGTTCTTGACCATTCATGATATATATATATATATATATATATATATATATATATACAGGGATTGGACAATAAAACTGAAACACCTGGTTTTAAAGACTGGTGAAAGATTGGTTTGATGAACATGAAAGTGAAGTTGAACATCTCCCATGGCCTGCACAGTCACCAGATATAAATATTATTAAGCCACTTTGGGGTGATTTGGAGGAGCGAGTCAGAAAATGTTTTCCTCCACCAGCATCACCTTGTAACCTGGCCATTATTTTGCAAGAAGAATGGCTTAATATCCCTCTGACCACTGTGCAGGACTTGAATAGGTCATTCCCAAGACAAATTGACACCGTATTGGCCACAAAAGGAGGGTCTTCACCATACTAATAAATTATTGTTGTCTAAAACCAGGTGTTTCAATTTCATTGTCCAACCCCTGTATCATACTATCATACCCACAAATTTATATTACTTAAACAGTTTTCTTGTCCGTGAAACCCTCCCTCATTTAAATGATAAATATTTATACAAGTGGTTTAATGTGTCTTTAACCTAAATGTTAATGTGTTCTCATTTTTAGATTGATGCAATTTTTTAAAGGCTGGGCTTTGACAGCGCGTTCATTATGGGTAAGTCACTTCTTAAATGAATCTTTATCTTTTCCAGTTAGTGCAATTTATCAGAAATGAAATCCACAGTTTGGTTAAAGAAATTTCTTGATTCTATCGTCATGGGAAAAATTTCTTACCTTCACTATGATGTGCTGGACACTGAAGAATTAAATGAGCTTCTTTTCCACAAAGGGAGTGGAAAAGCTGGTGAGCTTACACGGTGGAAAGTGAATTATAAGCGTGGTGTTTTTGAAGTCTTCCTCTATAATAGGTGGCTTGGCTGTTTGCTTGAAAATGCTTTTAGAGGAAATCTAATGCTACACTTATTAATCTGTATTTTAGCATTATGATGTCTTTGTACTGTTGCCTTATGTACCAACCTTATAAATTTTAAATTTTCAATGACGCCTAAGTATTTAACTAATATGTCTATTTTAATCCCTCTGACAAATATAGTATTATGTAGTTTTATATTTGGCACTATTAGATTTTGGTTTCCTCTGCCTTGCCACTCAAGGTGGAGTATAAATATCAAGGCATTTTCTTCTCACTTCTGTTGCTTCAGTATACTCTTTGGGAGTTTAACCTTAAACCTTTATCTGTTGTAAATTTAACTATATAAATAAATTGAACTTCAACTTGAACTAAGACCCAAATTTACGGAAACCACCGGTTTAATCTTTGCTTTGCTGGCAATATAAAGTGAGGTTAAAGCAGATAAAATGTTTTTCTCAATAACAAATTTCCAATTACCTTTGAATTCTAACCCAATGTATTTAATTGACTTTTATAAATGTAATATTATAACACCATCACTATTATATTTGTCTGTGCATCGGAATGTGAGTTATTAGACCAAGTCTTTGACTTGTTTTAGAAGGTAAAACCCAGGTAAGATACTTTTCTCTGGGTATGTGAGGTTTGGTATATTCTCAATGCACCTGCAGAGCTTTGAAATTCATAGTAACACCATTACATAAATCAGTAGCCTCTATATGGATATGAATGTGCACAAATGTGTTATAATACTTGCTATAACTACACTAGGAGCTGGATTCACTATGATCCTGAGAGCGGCTAGTATTTTATTAAAAGCAGTACAACATATTGTAGCAGAACTACACAGTGATAGGAATAGATTTTTTGAAAGACAATAATTTTGAGTTGTGCTCTGTTCCATTAAAGCATGACATTCAGGACCAGCTGTTTTGTGTCCCAACTGAGTAGTGTTTTACAAATGATTTATAGTGCACTGTAAGTGTGCTACTGCTCATGGGGCTTTGATTGTACTGTTTCAGAATTCAGTGTTGACATTCTGTAGTCAAATATACAACATCTGGGAACACTTCTTGATGTATATTAATTAGATGTGTGCAGGCTAAAGATGGACAGTTGCTGGATGTGCTATTGAAGATTTCTTACCTCTAGAATCAGTGGTGTGAATTGTGAGTTGTATACTGTAACACTTTTAGCCTTCTCCCTCAATTAACCAAAATGTATGCATTAAATTGCATAAAATATTTGGCAAATTGTTTAACAACTCTATGACATTAATATGTAATATATTTATAGGGTTGATAAAGTTATTAGATCCCCCCCTCCCTCTGGCTTCACCCAAGACACCCAACCCCTCAACTCGGATTTTTGCATGAGAGACCTTACTAGATTACAAAGTAGGAACATAGCACCCAATCTAACAGGGTTAATTGATCCACATGGTGCCATATCATTGACCTAGTGTCGCGGTTAGACTGCGGGTAACATTGCTTTCTCGCAGTAAAACGGTTCTGGGTTTGATTCTCTTGTATGTCATTTTACTCTCTGAGAAGTTTCCATGGTCTTCTTGTCTCTGTCTTAACTCTTGAAGAGCGCCACAGTCCATAGACATGTCTCCGAATTTTGAATCTTAAAGTGAAATTATCCATGTTTGATTCATGATCTGTCAAGGATGTTTTTATACTTTTCACACAATTAACACCGGGACAGGCTCCAACCCCATACACACACACACAACTCTAATTAGGTTTGGCAGTTTAGAAAATTCATTAAGGCCCATAGGAGGAAGGATGGGTAGTGGGGTGGGGGAGACAAAACAAAACTTGACTGGCCCCTAGAGAACCTTAACCTCTTCAAACACATTTGGAATGAATTGAAATGGAGATTGCGAGCCTGGCCAAAAATCAGTGTCTGACATCGCAAAAATGGAAAAAATTCAGACTTCAAAATCATGTAGACAATTGCAGCAATAATAGTTTCCAGTTTGATGGAACAAAGTGGGGGACCAGTTTAGATTATCATGTCCTGAACACCCAGTAGATGTAACGTGTATAGGTCTTAATACATTTGGTCCGTGTAGTGTGTTTAGCAGTTTATTTTTTGCATGCTAACCAAGTAATTCACACTTAAACTTAATAAAAAGCAGAATGAGTTTTTAAAGATTGTATGATCAGATATACCAGCAGACAGTATCACAATGAAGTAATACAGCATTTCAAACTGAGCTTTTAACAATCGTACAAGTATGTTATTGTACTCCATACTTCCACACAATAAACTTTTTACTGAAGGTTAAACACCTCCGATAAGTACCACAGAACATTAACAGTAAGTAAATTTTTAGTGCAAGGAATTACTGAGTGAACTTGAGTTAATTGCACAAACACATGCTGCAGATATCCTAGTAAAGCATTGGTAGCAAACACTGAGTTTTATGTATTTAATATGTGGAATTGGGTATTTAGACTGTATATTTGAGTAAGACTGACAAAAACACATTGTGCTCCATTCGAAATTTTTCATTGTTTGGTTGAATTGCGGTTAAATTGTCCTTAAACCACTAACTAAACCAGTGTGGTCTGTAGAACTGTGTTTACCCACAGACTTCATGCAAGTCTTTAATATGAGGCTTTCAAACAACAACCTTTTGTGAACCCAACAGCCTTTAAAAACCTCCCCGTAAAGCAGGGTTTCTGAGAAAGAAAAAAAAAGAAAATGGAAAAAGTTTCCAAGCTTTGCAACCCATTCATTTAAGTCCTTGAGAGTTTGTAAAGCTCAGAAAATCAACCCAGTCTGCATCTGATCCTGTTTGGAAGGCGTCCTTGTGCGCCATCGGGTCCACAATAAGGCCATTATTCAGTAGTTCTAACGTGGTTTGGTAACCTCAGGAACATTAGTCTCTCTTCAGCATTTGCGTCCTCAGATGTGGAGGAGCAAAAGTTTCAGCCGCCTGGAACGGCAGGCTTTATTTTCCTTTCAGGAGGCAGCAGTCCTTACGACGCACAAGGGCCTCTTACGGCCAGTTTTTCTTGTCAGCAGCTACTGTTTTTATTCGGGAACATTGGTTCTCGCTGATTGAGCATTTGGACGCACATGCTGCTTCCACATCTGCAAATTTTAGGCTTGCAGGAAGGTGGCGGGAAACCATCAGCCGCGAAAAAGTTCGGGTTAGACTTTTATTAGGATATGTCTTAAATGCAGGTTTATGACGGAACCTATATTGGAGCGCAGATGTTGCTGCTTGGGCTCAATTCTCCACTTGTCGACTGAGACGCGGTGCAATGTTGGCAATGCTTTATGGGTGAAGTTGTGGAGAAGCATATGCTGTCTCAGCGGTTGCCCTTCAACAGAAAAAAAGGGTATGATTAAAGCCTAACATATGGCTTCGCTTCAAAGACACTTGACAAGATAATGAAATACATGATGAAGTAACAAAGTGGGTCAGCTCTGGCTTATCAAATGCACCTTGTTCAAAAGACAGAGAAAGTATGGCTTTTGCTGCAGTCAGAAAAGAATAAAAAATGGTACGACGAGGTCATTGTCCCAGTGGGCAGAATGTTTTAAAAAAGATCAGTAATACAGTTAAAGAGGAAAAAAGAGATGTCTGTTGGATTGCCTTCTACCTACATCATTTAAATCAGTTGTCAACTGGTCTCAGCACATTTTCTCATGGTAATTAAGTTGTGACTTTTTCATGGAATACTAATTTTTTGAAAAATAGCTTTCAAGAGCTCATTTAAACTTACATATACGTGACATAAATTTAGGAGCAATTTTTTTAAAGAAACTAAAAAATTATGTCCTCAGTGAACATGAATTATATATATTTTTAAAAGCACAGTGAAACCTTTGTTTTGTTGCTAATTTATCTCCAAACAAACTGTGAAATCTGAAATCGCTGAAAACTTGGGCATCTATTCATTCATTATCTTTCGCATATTTCTTTATGAGGGTCACGGTGGGGGTTCCCCATGCCCATCCAGGGAAGAACGTTTCGGGCGCTGGGCAGATACAGCCAGGACAGGGCGCCAATCCATCGCTGGTACACAATCACTCACACATACGGGACAATTTAGAGCATTCAATTCTACCTTCATGTTTTTGGGATGTGGGAGGAAACCGAAGAACCCGGAGGAAACCCATGCAGACACGAGGAGAACATGGAAACTCCACCCAGATTGGGATTCGAACCGGGAATCCCCAGCTCTGAGAGGCGAATGTGCTAACCACTAAGCCAACCTGCCGCCCGGACATAATAAATGAATGAATAAATTAGTCTTAAACATAAGAGGTCAACAAAACCTTCCATTCAAAATGAATCCAATTTGCAGACACATTTTCTGTTTATTTTCTTAGTTACATGTAATTGGCTTCATGTGTCAATTCCTCATTTTCGAAATCTAAATCCACCATGTAATATAATACCTTTTGAAATGGATGTAGTACAAGGCAATCAGATAATAATCAGAGGGATCTAAAATGTAGTAACCAGCCATAACCAACATAGGGGATGATTCAATAAAAAGGTACACTTCATGAAAAGTAACAACTGTATATCAAATTCAAAAAACCTATCTAATAAAAAAGTGACATCAGATATTCCCAGGAAATGAGACTTGCAACATAAATTGAACACATTAGCACTGAAGATGCAGAATCTGGAGTACTGTCCAAGTTTACTCAGCTCACACGGTGTCAACTTTAGTACTTGTTCATCTGTGCAACACACACACACTGCCTTAACCATTACAACACATCTCCCCTGAGATCAACTATCGTAAAGCTGCTAAATGTCAGACTGCATTCTGAAATTCTGTGTTGACAGATGACAGGAATTTGAGATTGCGTTATGAAATGATCACTATTAGGTCATCACTAAAGTAATACAATTGCGATATGTTTTTAATTAATGACATCACAAAACTTACCTTAAAAACTTTAAACAATCAAACATAAAATTAAACACCAGACTGAATCATCAAATGTTTATTAAAAAGCTGTTGCTCTTAATTTTCCTTAAATTAACTAAAAGACACCATGTACAGCTTGTGCCAACAAACCTCAGTAAGCACAGAGTGATAGAGAGTGAGAGGAAAAGAGAGAATCCGAGAGAGAGAGAGCTCAGGCGATTGCACAGAGGGACCAGATTGCAACAGAGTTCCTGCTGATCTGTAAAAATCACGATGCCTGATGCTCTGGTTGTTTATTCTGTAGTTTGGCATCTCATGACTGCTAGTTTTCTCTGTCAACATTTATTAACTAACATTTTAAAAAGAATTTATGGTTTATTAAATCCAATGAATCTTTTAATTGTTATTTTAATCTTTTAATACAGTCCACTGAGATGCATAAAAGGTATCAAAGCCAATTAAAAGCTAAATTATTTGTTGATATAAATAATCCAAAACATATTCTCTTAGTTTCCTAGCAAGCACACCCAGCATATGGCAAACCTTCACAGCCTGAACCTTCTTTTATTTTTCTGTGATTAACTACAGCATAAATATAATTATAAAACTATAATATCGGTTACTGGATTCATAAATGTGACTGTCTTGCATGATGCTTATATAAGTAGTTCCAAATGGACCTGTATAAATCAAAGCTCATATGTAAATCTAAATGTTGTCTTATATCATTTATGGTATTTTTATCTGGTTTCTGTACCTGGGGTTCCACATAACATAAAAGTTGTGGAAAAGTCAGGATGGTGCAGATGCTACAACCCGTATGAATCCTGGTTAATTACACATATTCATAACATTATTGTACAGTCCTTCGCAAAATAAGGTGCATTATTCCTATCCCAGTAGTGTCACTGAGGTGTTTAAATGAATCTACAGCGTCAGTGTCACTGCAGAACAGACGATGAACTATACGGCCAATAGAGGACAGATAATGTTTAACAATTTAATTATGGACATGCTGCATGAATTTGTATTTCACAAAACCAAGCCAAAGAACTATTTCTGAACAAAATTGTAAAGTTACTATGATATTTTTACATATATATTATGACTGACAATTTAAAAAATATTAAAAAAAGATTCTCAGTTGCTAAATTCAAAACTAACCTTCCCCATTGGCACTGTAACATACTCTGAGTGCCTTCAGATCCATGATGATGTTATACAGCACGTATATATGCTCTGCAAATAAATAAATAATTAATTAATTTACTCAGCATGCTGCACTTGCACATTCAGTTGCCAAATTGTGTTCTTTACTATCCACAACCACTGACCAGACCTTTCCGTTCTGTCTGACAACTTGATGGCTGCCCTTAGGACACGGTCTCTAACTTTAAAACTCAAACAGTAGGGATGTGGCAGACTTTTCTACAACCCCCACCCTAAACAGATTTCCACTTGCCTAACATGTGCCTGCCAACCCTGCATTCTCACCTCAGCCACTAAATCTGCATGACTTAGCTTTTTCCTTTCAAAGACTGTGTAAACTTCATTTCCAAATGGAACAGTTAACTCTGTAAAATGACCAATAATCTCATTGTTTTATTATAAAACGGTTTGTTCCGGTCCTTAAATCTGATTGCTGTTTGTCCAGCCGTGATATTATTGACAATAACACAAACCTCTGAGCACTTCATATTCTTATTAAGGCATGATATACAATACAATATTTTCCCATTTTTTAATAAACTGCACCCTGTAATTTGGCCACTAGAAGGCAGTATTTGATTTTTAGAGCAACAGAAACCTGTTACTCAGCGATCAGCAGTCACTTTACAAACTAGACTAGATTACATCGCAGAAGACCTGTTTATTAAAGATTTTGCTTTGAATAAACAAATGTATAAATCAAACCTGTGTTTGTAACCATTTTAAAAAAACAAAAAGTCACTCTAGGTTGTGTATAGTGAATAAATCATGGGAAAGAGGTGTAACTGTACTTAGCTTCACATAATACCAAACAACACCTCTTTAAAGTAATTTATTCACAATAATGCCACCCACTAGTACCTTACTGCTTTAATATACAGTACCATATACGTATAACCTCATTGTAGTTAGTTTAATAAACTGTGGAATCTGATGCATGTAATGTAACATATACTGCATGAACTTGAGTATTTAAATGTATCATGTAATGAAATCATGGGTTTTATTTAGAACGCATTTAATTTCATTGGAATAGTTGGAGGAAGGTCCCTTTCTGTTTGAACATGAATAAGCACCAGTGTGCAAAGCAAAGTTAATGTAGGCATGATGGCTAAGTGAAGTTTGAGCTCCAAGCTCTGACTTAAATCCCACTTTTGAGATGAAGTGGAACAGCGATTTCAAATCAAGTCCATCATCAGTGTATGATCTCACAAATGCTGGTCTAAATAAATCTCGGAAGGACTAAGTCAACAGACCATGGCATACTCACAGCTGAGCCCAACCCTCCTGACATGACCACCACTACACATGAAACAACAATTCCTTCAATGTTATACAAATTCCTGCATCGGGTAACCGTTCCTATCAGTCGCATATTTCTGGAAAAATTTGCATCATGGCTGTAACCTTTGTTTGGGATACCTTCAAAGACGTGCTATCTGTTGCTGTTAGTCACGGAACCATGGTTATACAGTATGCTTAACAATATGCTGACTACATGAATACTTCCGCCGTTTATGGTGGTGAGGCAGAAATAGGACCCGCAACGTTATACTGGGAAAGGGCTCAATAATGCAATGTATGCCGCAAACAAAAAGCTCCTGTAGGTGTAATGTTTAGGTGTCCCAAACTTTTACCCATATATGTATTTGGAGAGGGTGGTGCAGTAGTGAAGTGGTTAACATGTCGGCCTCTTGGTGTGGGGGATCATGGTTCAAATCCTAATCTGGGTGGAGTTTTCATGTTCTCCCCATGTCCATGAGGGGTTTCCCCCACGGTCCAAAAGTGTGGATTTAAGGTAGTGTGCCTGTGTGAGTGAGTGTTTGCCCAGTGATGGATTGACATTTTGTACTGGGTGTATCTGGATCTCCTGTTACAAACAGATGTCAGATCTGCTTTGGAAAACCAATTTTTAATCCTGCAAACTGTCATTCAAAAGAAGTCAAGGGCCTCTGCTGGGTAGTTTTGGAACTTGCTGGCTAAAGAAAAGTATCCAAACTTCGTGTAACATGAAGAAATGTGCCATATTATGTAAATCAGACATTTCCCCACATGAAAATGATGAAGTCCAGATATCAGTGCACCCTAACTGATGATCAATTGGACGCCTGTTTGAGAATTGGCATCAGCAGCTACTGTTCAGACTCCGCCCACCTGGCTGACACCATTCAGTGCAAATCATTAGATTAATAGTGTTTTTTCAGTGGATTGCCTTGTATTGTAATAATATCTGCATGATGTTTGAAAAAAAGGTTTAAACATTAAAGCTTTAAAAAAGATTCCTGATAGCTTAGATGTGAGTAAAGTAGATCTCAGGCCAGAAAAGTGTGGACATACCTGATGTAAGGTCTTAAACCTTAAATGTCCAAGAAACTTTATGCAGTTCTGTACTTGTCCTATCCCTTATTTATCAAGTGTCCTTAATTAATCCATGTAAAATCTCATCTCAAATAGTAACGATGCTCGCAAAGTAATTGACACCAAATTTGACAAAAGTGAAAGCATTCAATTTTCTTTATAGAGCATATTACTCTATGGCACCTGCATACACTGCACGGTTTATCCCTCACCTTTCTCCTCCGGCATGTTGCTTTATTCTCACTGTCGGTGTGTTAATAGCGCAGATGACAGATCCGAACCCAAATGTGTTGCAGTTGTCGGAATATCCGCTTGAACCTTATATAATATCAGAGTCCAAGTTTGTAACTCATCCTCTGTCCAAAAAGTCTGTCTGCAGCCGCAGCAGCGTCTGCACGAGCGCGTGGAGGTGACTGCGTCCTGAGCCGCTACAGCCGGGCAGGCTGGGTTGCCAGATTTCCAGGCTTTCTTGGAATTCTCTGTCTTTCTAAATAGTAAATCCAGGAAAAATATTCCATATCCCGGGACACTTGATGTCCCTGTTTGTTAAACACTTGTCTAACTAATGACAGTTATATTAATCCATTGCTTTATAGCGCTTCGCATATGAGGGGAATACGGGTAGCACGGTGGTAATTATTGGGGCAAAGTGGCACGAATCAGGCGTGTACTACATGTACAAACTCAAGTATGCCAAATGAAAGTTTTCCACCCCGGCATCCCGAGGTCCTGGTTTTTCTCGCCTCAGATCGGATGAATTGTGTCCTTTTTCTTTCAGTCTTCCTTCTCTTTTTTTTTTGTTCTTTCTTTATTTCTTTTTTTCCTTTTTTCTCTTTTGTTTGTTTTTTTGTTTGATCTTTATTTCATTTGCTCTTTTTCTTTATCTCTTTCTTTCTTTCTTTCTCTTTCTATCTGTCTATCTTTCTATTTTTTATTTTTTTGCTCGTTCTTTTTCTCTTTCATATGCACATTTTTCCCTTTATTTATTTCTATTTTAATTTTTGCCCTTTATTTTTTCTTTTTTCTTTTTTTCTTTCTACCTTCCTTTTTTCTTACTCTATTTTTCTTTTTTCTCCATTTTCCTCTTTTGTTTTTGTTTTTTTCTTTCTCATTTTCTTTCTTCTTTATCTCTTTATCTATTTCTATCTATCTTTCTATTTTTTCTTTCTTTTGCTCTTTCCTATTTTTCTTTCATATTCTATTTATTCCCTCATTTATTTCTTTCTATTTTCATTTTTTCCCTTTATTTCTTTCTATTTGTTTTCTCTCTAACTTTTGTTTTTCTTTTTTTTTTCTTTTTTTCTTACTCTTTTTCTCTTTTGTTTGTTTTTTTTTTTATTTCTTCTTTTGCCTCCATCTCTTATTTCTCTTTATTTCTTTCTTTCTCTTTCTTTCTTTCTTTATCCATTTCTATCTTTCTATCTATCTTTCTATTTTTTCTATGTATTTTTTTCTATTTCAATTTTTTCCCTTTATTTCTTTCTGTTTTTCTTTTTTTTCCTCTAGCTTTCATTTTTCTTTTTTCTTACATTATTTTTCTTTTTTTCTCCCTTTTTTATTTTGTTTGCCCTTTTATTCTTTCTCTTTTTGCCTCTTTATCTCTCTCATATTTTGCTCTTTCTTTCTTTCTTTCTTTTTTCAGAAGTGGCAACCCTTGTGTCAGACGAGGCACTGACTCTTTCATATGAATCAAACAGAGTGGCTAAAATTGTTTTCTGCACATTGATTAGTTTCATATTTTGGAACATCACTATGACATCATGTGTTTATTTTGAGGAGTCGGTACCGAATGGGTTTAGATTTCTAAGCAGTAAGAGGTCAAATCTAAAGCAAAAATATTTGGACACTCCGAAGAACACTGCATATTACACAACCCCCGTCTGTTAGACAAGCCCCGTCTGTGTGTAGTTTGCCTGTTCTTCCCATGTTCTTGCGGGTTTTATCTGGGTAATCCTGTTTCCTTCTGCATTCCAAAGACATGCATGATTGATTAGATTAAATCGCCTATTAGTCTGTGAATGTGTGTGATTGTGTGTCTGTCTAGAGTTGTTCCTGCCTTTGCGCCCAGAGTTGCCAGGTGGGCACCGGCTTTTCTGTATCCCTAAAACTAGGATTAAGCGGGTATAGAAAATAAATAAGTGTGTGTGCGCCCTTTAATGGACCGCCCTTGCGCAGGTTGCCAGGTGGGCACCGGCTTTCCCGTAACCATAAAGCTAGGATTAAGCAGATATAGAAAATGAATGAGTGTGTGTGCACCTCCTATGATGGATTGCCACCCTGTCTAGGGTTGTTCCTTCCCTTGAGCAAAGAGTTGTCAGGTGGGCGCTGGCTTCTCAGTGATAGGATTAAACGGGTATAGAAAATAAATAAACAATAACAAGCAAGTTCAACATTAAAATAATCTCCTCTTGCTCTTTCTGTCTTTCTTTTTATTTCATTCATTGATCTTTCTTTCTCTCCATCACCCTTTCTTAAGTTTTTGCTTATTTATTTATTTATATATTGGTTTGTGTATTTATTTTATCTTTATTTATTTCTCTCTCTTTTTATCTCTATATCTTATCTCCCTTTCTTAATTTTTTGCTCATTTATTTATTTGTCTATTTTATTATTTATTTTATTTCTTTTTCTTTATTTGTCTATCTATTTATTTATTTGTCTATTTTTTTATTTATTTT
>JAOUQT010327907.1:0-13647 GCA_025769995.1 Xyliphius kryptos
ACACACCACAACAATATGCTTTGATTTTTGTTTTAGCCAACGATCTGTTGGCTTTAAAGGTAAAGGATGGCTATATTTCACTGTGATAGCGTTCAGTCTCCAATAGTTGAAACACAATCTCACACTCCCATTACTTTTCCGAAGATGAAGATTTCAGCAGTAGCTGGAATTGTGCATTGGTGGAAATATCTTAATTCTAATTCCTACATGATGTAATCATTCATAGCTTTATATTCCATTACTGAGAGGAGGAAAACCGGGCAGTAAATAAATGTGTCAGCCTTACTGTTACTGAAGATGGCTGCTCAGTTAGCATACTCAAGGAGAATAGTGAAATTAGTGGTAATATTAGGGATAAATTACGCTCATAGTATGACAGGGAATAGACATATGCTTTTACCATAGATACTTGTGTGGACAAATGGTAGGTACTTTATAACCCAATTCACCAATTGACCAAGAGAAGGATGCATATTAATACAAGTTGACCTTAAGAAGAATTTATAACTCACAAACAGAGTATTTTGTATAAGGGGACTAGTGGATTTATTGGCTTTACTGGAACCAATAGCTTGGCCATCAGTACCTTTAATAAAGATTTTGCATTTGAAAAGGTGTTTTTGATCTTTGGACTAATGACATATGTAATAAATTTCCAGTAGCTTTAGAATCTATTCAACTATCATTATATCATATTAATCAAACTATAATAGTGAAAAAAATTTTACATTTAGAGATAGAAGAAACACCAGCAAGGCAATTGGAACAGGCGGTTTTAAGGTGACCACAGTAAAATATACTCTCTTTGCCCTCATACATTGTCATTTATTGTATGTGAGTCTGGCTTAGCTGTTCATCATTTCGTCCCCAGAATAGGAGTGATAACTTTAGTTTGTGCAAATTAGGTTGTTTAGTTTGGGATGTTAAACTGTCTTTAGGACATTTTTATTGCAACCATTTACTGCAGCAAGTGTGAAAATTATGATGCAATTTTCCATATCAGAGGTCTGTCCTGTTTAAGTAGTGATGTTTGCCAAAGTTCCTTCCTCTTAAAAAAGGTTAGAACACTCCACTGTACTTCTTGAATATTGGATTGGTCTGTTATTCTTCAGTGCAAGACCTCCATATGGCTGTTGATGATTTAAGCACAGCAGAGATACAAGCAATTTTGGTGTCATCAGGTGAGAAAGCTGGAGACAAGTGACTTAAGACTGAAGGCAAAAGAACACTGTAACATAAACCTTTTGCATTATCCTGAATTATATTTGCCATGTATGTGTCCTGATTCTGACAAAAGAAAGATCTATTTGTGAGGTTTATCCACACAAAAACATTAAGATTTTAACTTAATTAGCTGCATGAGTGGATTAAAACGTACATTAAAGGATGAAATCAACCTATAAATAAATGCAGTCAAAATAAAGAAACAAACCTGTTTAAAATGTAGTGAGTAAAGTTAAAAAGTATCAAGTGACAAACATACTTAAATGATGTACAGATACTTAAAAATACTACTTAAGTAAAATAAAAAAAAATACATTTACTTCATTACTTACCGCCTCTGACTTGTTGTACTCAAACAAAATCATCCTCACATATATACAGTACATACTATAGATTGTTTTATGTTACAATACGTTTGTGGGAAGCCATGGTTAGCTGCTCATGTAGAACTGTATTTAGTTATTTGTTTTTATTAGGCAATCTCATTGCTTAGAACTATTTCGATTGTGTATGTACATTCATGACAAATAAAATTTGGTTAAACAACAGCACATTACTAATTACATTCTCATTATTCATTCAATACAACTAATTTAAGGTAAAAAATAAAAGAATTCAAAGCATTCTGTATAAAATGACAAATACATTTGCAAGTGTATTTTCACTATCTCTATAAGAGCTTCTTGGTGTGTGTTTACACAATGCCAAGTACATCAAATACATCAGAAATGAATTTGGCCAGAAAGCCATTCTGCCTGCTCATGTTACATTTTCAAAAAAAAAAAAAAAGTGTATGTAATGTAATGTAATTACTCCGAAAAACACAATTTGAGAGGTTTGGACATAATGGCTGACCAAACACAGCAAATCAGTGCATAAAGTTACCAACTGTAGGCATAAACATGTACATTATGTGCCAGAAAGATCATTTCACCATTTATAAATGTTGAAATGAGTTGGCCCATATCTATGAAAAAACTGTGTGTAGTTAATGCCTGATTTACATGATATCCTGAAGTTCTTAAACAAGGCTTTTCTAGTTATTTTTATCAAAGAGGTTATATTATTTGTTATGTGTTGTTCACCTAAGATTGTAATTTTTAAACTTTATAAGAATCATGTTTTTAAAAAATGCCCTAATATGTAAGATTTTAAAGGCTTACTTTTTTCCATGACATTATGAAGTATGAAATTAAATAAAACTGACTTTTTTGTTATTCATAGTACTCGTATCATATCAGAATAATAATGATTATTTTACATACTTGTTGTACTTAACAATGGGGAAAAATAACTTTAAACAAATTGGTTTAATCATGAGATTTGTACTCATGGCAAACAGGTGTATGCTAGTCAGCAGTAACAATGGGAAGGAAATCAAGAAAATCCATTATTTAAAAAACAAAAACATTCACTTGTTAATATTTAAGCCTTATTTTTATTTTCCTATAATTCGTTGTGAACTGATTTGACAGACCAGCATTTAATAAAAAAGATGGTAGTACAAAACATTTTTAGCAGTGGGCTGAAGAGTGGTGGGATTTTTCTCTGTATGCAGATTGAAGTAGGCAATTAAAAACTCAAATCTCTCGTCAAATATGAACCATTGTCTGTGTAATAGCACCTATCCTGCAGCCGCCCTTGATAAATATTATCCTTCATATCGAAAGCAAACCTAATAAATCACTCAATATATTCTGCACTCTATTCCTGTTTACACAGTTGAAAATTGTAAACGTGATTGGTTGAAAATCGAGGTGGTGTCTCTGCGAGTGTCATACTGTGCCCCACACAGCATTTAATACTCTAAAGCTAAAAATAAAACTACCAGACAGAATGACCACAATGCATTTTGGTTAAATAAATTTTAAAAATAATTTATGGGACATAAAGGTTTTACAAGAGTTAATGAATTGTCTTTAAGAAATCATATTTGAAACAACATTTTTAAACTAGTCTACAACACTTATTGCAAAGTGCAGCCTTTAACACAGAAGGATTACATTGGGAATCTAAATACTTAATTAACTTAGATTTTGCATCTAAGGACATTATTTAATGTAATTTAATTATACAAATCCTTATGTAACCACACTGACGTGATTAGAAAAGTAGCGAAGAGGCAATCAAGCATTGGGTTAAGAAAAAGTCATCTAAAATTTACCAATGCCAGATTAACATTCGTTCATTATCTTTGTGTTTAAAAGCTTTCTTATAAATGTCAAATTAAAATAAAAGTTTAGCAAAAAGTTCTAAAATAAAAAACATTACTCTAATTTACAAACATTACTCCCCATTCAGGGGAGAAGGTTTCAGGTGCTTGGCAGATACACCCCGGACAGAGCGCCAATCTATCTCTGGGCACACACTCACCATATGAGGCAATTTAGAGCATTGAATTTACCTTGAATCTATGTTTTTGGATTGTGGGAGGAAACCAGAGAACCCGGAGGAAACCAGAGAACCCAGAGGAAACCCACGCAGACACGGGGAGAACATGGAAACTGCCATTACAATTAATAGAACACATTAATATTGTATTGTAATTTTGACACTGAAAAAAAGTTACGTTTATTATAGATATTATCTAGTCCCTTCTCAGTTCATGCTTGTAATGACATTTCCAACAAATAGTGTAAACATTAAGTTAAATTACACTTCTTGGTGGGTTTCTTTTAAAACAAAACTCAGGTTATTAGATGAGAGAAAGAAAAAATTACCAAACAATACAACTTCCACATCACCTAAATTTAAGTTTTCTATGCACTTTGGCCACCAATCCCTAAGGTTGCTAGTTTAAACCTCATAGAACTGTTGAGTCATCTTGAGCTGCTTAATTTTAAAGAGTATATAAACCTCTACAGGATTCCCAAGTATACTATCAAATCTCATGGTAATCAAAGCACTGCTGTGGATGTGTGTGTGACACAGACACAAAAACTTTTGCCATATTATATAATTCTAAAAAAAAAAAAAAAAAAAACATTTTAAAGAAATAATCTTAACAAATTCTCTTGTGCCACAGTTATTGGCACCCCTCCGTTCAGAACTCTTTGACCCAGATCCCTTTGGCACCAGCACTTAGTAAATGTCAGGACTGCCTTTAGCAGTAAAAACAATTTTATGTTGGCGGCATTGGGCAAACTAACGCTTTGCCCCTAGATGGCAACATAAACATGAGAAAACTTGAGGCAGACTAAAATAAGGCAGCTAAACATATAACAAAAAAAGTTGTTGCATTCCAATGACTGCATTCAAAAAACAGACAAGATGTAACATAGCAAACTATATGACTAGACATATACCAACCAAGTCCTAAGTGTCCCCATATACAAAGTCCAGAAATAAAGTGTGAATAACACACCGAAAATAGATAAACATGCAGATAGCGGTATAACTGCAGTGCACATGAAAACTAGAAAGAAAGAAAAAATAACTAAACAGTCAGACGAAATGGCATAGAACTAAACTAGACAGAAATTGAAGGCAATATTTAAGAATTTGTAAAAATGGCATGAAAAACACACAGACGCGATGGTTTCCCTAGGAAAGACAAGCAAATGAGATAATAAATAAAAGATGCATTAGGTGCATGTGGTACAAGCGCAAAATTATCACAATTAACACAATGAGTAATTAACAGATGATAAGGACAACTACAAAAATGAGGGATGACAAAAAAACAGACATTAAACAGAAGCACAACGAGGCTGTGCACTTTACAGTACCCTCCTCTCTAAAAAAAAACATGCAGCAGACAAAAATAAGGACGTCCTGGGGCAATCCTTGTCTCCAAGCGCCTCTAAGAGAGTGGACCAAGCCTTTGTTGTCATGGATCCTAACTTGAGAGAGGACAAAGCTTTTAGCTGTATCAAGATTTCCCACCAAAGGGCTAGTGGGAACACCAATTGGAGAGCAAATGGACACGCCCACTGGAGAGCCGGCAAAGACGCCCACTGAAGAGCTGGAAGGGATGTCCACTGAACTGGTGGGAACACATGCTGCATCCTTCTATAGCATGGAAATGCATTGAATTAAACCAAGCTTGTGGTTCAGGAACCAGCCTTGCGACTTAAATGTTCCCGGTTTGATTTCCGGTCCCAACAAGTACTATGGCTAAAGTGCTGTTGAGAGTAGCACCTACCCCCAATTTTTCGCCTGATGCTTTATACAAGGCTGCCCGCCACTGTCATTTTGTGTATATGTGTGTTTCACTGCACATACGAATTAAATATGGACAAATTTCTCTGTGTGTAAGCACAGCAGGCAAAATAGCACACTTTCACATTATTAAAATGAAAGTAAATAAACATAGCTGCAAGTTACACAAGCCCAAATGCTAAAGCTAATTAACACAATAAGTGATTAGCAAATGCAAGGGAAAACTACAAAAGTAATAGGATGACAGGAGGACCGACATTAAACAGAAGCACAGAGAGTCTGTGCACCTTAAAAGAACATAATAATAAAAACTGAATGTTATGCTATTTTACTTCACAGAATAAGTTGAAATTATCCAAGATAGTATTGTCTCTCTTTGACTGTCTCTGCTTAGCTTACCCCACATTGTGTATGGTATTTACATCAGAAAGCTAAGATTGGCCAACTAAAAGATTGGCTGGTAATTCACCACACCACTATAACATAAGTTATACATGGCCCTCTGCAGGAAAAAATAAAGATAAAACATAATTTTCACTTACATATACTGTAACAATGAGTATAAGGAATATTAAAAAGTATTTTTTTGTGCAAATTTCAAGTGTTTTTGGCAAAAAAAAATTTATTTTAGAACCACTAGACCCAGAACATGTATTTGCTTTTGTCATTTTCCAGATTATTTCTGTTTTCATAGTAACAGTACAGAAACAACACACGGAGAGGTTTAAGAGAGAAAGCGGTTTATGAGCCCAATGTATAAACATCATTATTATTATCTGTGGTTAAAAAAAATGCAATGACTGGTAATAAGTGTTTGCTTTAAATAGCTGTTTACAAACGTAATTATATTCTGTCATCAGCTAAAAAGTTTTATTTCTGTGCATGTTGCATGCATACATTATTATTATTATTATTAAGTGTTCTGTTTGTTTTTTGACATTCTTAACGAACTCATAGGTTCGTAAATTTGTTTGTTTTGGATCGTTTCCATTATACTCAGTTACCAGTTACCTTGTTAAGGTTTCTTATTTCAGTAATCAACATTAAATATGGTCTGTAAAACAAATACTTAAGTCAATGGTTAATGTATAGCACAGGCCAAAATTTGGACACACCTTCTCATTCAATGCCTTGTCTGTATTTTCACGACTATTTACAAAAAAAAACGGTGAAATAACTGAAAATGTGTTTTAAATTATAGGTCTTTAAAATAGCCACCCTTTGCTCTCATTACTGCTTTGCACACTCTTTGCATTCTCTCAATGAGCTTCAAGAGGTACTTACCTGAAATGGTTTTCAGGTGTGCCTATCAGGGTTAATTAGTGGAAAACAAGTTTATATTTAAAAGACAATACTAATGTTTTAACTCAGAAAGAGTTCAGAAATCAACATTTGCTGTAATAACCGTGATTTTTTATCACAGTTTTCATGTGTCCTGGTGCAAAATTCAAGCAGTTCAGCTTTGTTTGATGGCTTGTGACCATCGATCTTCCTCTTGATTACATTACAGAAATTTTCACTGGGGTTCAGGTCTGGAGATGGGTCTGGGCTGGCCATGACTGAGTCTTGATCTGGTCGTCCTTCATCCACACATTGATTGACCTAGCTGTGTGTCATGGAGCATTGTCCTGCTGGAAAAAAACAGTCCTCAGAGTTAAGGAACATTGCCAGAGCAGAAGGAAAAAAAGTATTTTTTTCAGTATTTTTTTTCAAAAAGGATATTCTTGATTCATACATCCTTCGCAAAGATGAACCTGCCCAATTCCAGCCTTGCTGAAGCATCCCCAGATCATCACCGATCCAAATTTTACAGTGGGTGCAAGACACAATGGCTTGTACGCCTCTCCAGGTCTCCGTCTAACCATTATACGACTTATTCCACCGAATATTGATTTCTAAACTCTTCCTGAGTTTAAAACATTAGTATTGTTGTAGTATTGTTTCTAAATTATTTTTAACCTCTTGCCATTGCATTATTTCGTTATTTTGACCATTTCTCCTGAAATAAAAACAAACAAAATAAAACATTTGGCCAAATGTATAAAATGTTTAACAGGTGTATATAATAAGTATGGTAATAACCAACAGTTTTTTATATTTTAATGATTACCTTACAATAAAGATTACTTTTAATGACTTCTGTTAGAGATTTGTATTCTTTTTTCACTGAAAACTGTTTGTTTGTAAATTTACATGTCTCTTTTTGTTTGTCACAGCTCGAGTGTGTGATAATGAACTTCTACGCTGCCAAAATGGTGGAGTATGTGTGAATAACGTACGTTGTCAGTGTGAGCCGGGTTATTCAGGCCTGCTGTGTGAGAAGTTTCGCTGCAATGGTGAATCTGGCTGCACCTCACCTAATTCAGCTTCGATCATCCCCTCACCCTCTTCTGGCCTCCTTCTGCTTCTTGTGTCATATACTTGGGTTTCAACACCCTGAGACATATAGCTTTTAGAGTTTGATTATTGTCTGCACATATACAAATCTAAACACACAAGGCCGATCTGAAATCTAAAGGAAAATCTAAAGGACAATTAAGGAAAAATGATATATATATATATATACATAACAATATATTAACATTGATAAACATGTTACACATCTTTTAATAAATTACAAGATTTTATTTAGACATTCTAGCTGAGCAATGCTTCATACAAGTGTGTTAACAAGGACAATAATGGACTAAGCCATAGCAGCAAGTGAACCATGTCCAGCCAAGAGCAAACAGGAAGTGGAACACACTACTTCTTAATCGCCACGGTTACCTGGGATTAGGCTGGTGAATGCCTGCACTTTTCTCTGACTGCTTTTTGGCTTTTCTTATGTGGAGAACATGTCCAGATCATACGGCCTCTTTACAAATTCAAGAATACAAATGAAATAAAAAGTTAAACAATAAATAAAACTTCTTTGCTGTTAGTAAATTGTGGATAACAGAAAATCTGTTAAGAGTGAAATTTATTTAAATGGGAAATCCATCTACACTCACCTTCTTTCATATTTAGTAGAAGTACAACCTTATGGCCAAGCGTATTGTTTTTAATTTCTTATTTAACATGCCAGTGTCAGTGCAGCACATGTGTAGTATCCCTCAAAGCTCTACAATAAACTGACCAATGATTCAATGCTCAACAAACATCTGCATATTTAATTTTTCTATTTATGAGATTTATTTTCTTTACAAAGTAAAATTATTGTAGTATTGAATATTTTGTAATAATAATAATAATAACAATAATATTAATAATGATGATAATTATAACAGTAATTATAATACTCATATTAAAAATGTGTTTAAAAGCAAACTGTTACAGTTAAAGGTGGCTAAGAAGATTATAAAATGGATTATATCAAGGTTTAATTTTTGGGGACCAAGCATCAAAACACCTATTGATTTGCATTTTTCTGTCTTAAAATCAAATTTGCATCACCAACATCAATGCCAATAACCGGTTTCTGTGCATGAACATAAAACTTATAGTGGTCTTTTACTTAATAGAACATCCACAATTTAATAGTTGTGTAAATTAATGGGTTCATAGAAGTTTATAACATGATTAAATTGAACTGTAAAGTTCATTAGTATTAGTAATTTTATCATGATGATAAAGGTTATTGGCATAAAGTTTAATAACTTATATTTTTTATTTATATT
Source organism: Xyliphius kryptos (assembly GCA_025769995.1). Classification (NCBI taxonomy): domain Eukaryota; kingdom Metazoa; phylum Chordata; class Actinopteri; order Siluriformes; family Aspredinidae; genus Xyliphius; species Xyliphius kryptos. The sequence continues at coordinate 9,045 of JAOUQT010327907.1, forward strand.
TATCAATGCCATATTTTAAGTTAAACCTACCTTCTTTTGATAGTAATTCCTATTCATCGACACTATTTATTTTCAACACTTAATAAATTTAACTGCATAGCTTAAACATTTGTTGCTTTTTTTAAAAGAAAAATTATGGAGAAAAAAAAAAATCACAATTCATTTAAAGCCCTTGCTTTTATCGTTAAACATGTATTTTTTAGAAAGGGGCTCTTTCCAGGCTGTCTTTTGCAGTCTTTATTTTAAGGCAGTAATTTACAAAATATATTTTAAAACAACACACAGCACTATTCATACAGATAACTATACCCTGAATGTGGCTACTCTGCTTTCACTTATAATTTGTTTATAACATAAAGGTTTTTAAACGCTTGGACAAACTGCTTAAAGAAGCCATGTAAAACGCAATATAATTAATGATCTGGAATTAAGATAAGATTTAAAGACGACAAGGGACAACTAGAGGTTTTTTTAGACCATAGATTAAATAACTTGTATACCTCTTGTAGGATAATTCAGACGACCAGTGTACTATATTTACAAGATGATAATATTTATGCAAATAATGTCAAAACTAATTTGGCTAAATCCATTAAAGTTCCCCTGTCCTTAAACAGTAACCCATGATCCGTTCTGACACTGATGTACCTTGGAGTTTATTTCTTATCTCTTTAGAATTTGTTTTGGGTTTTTTATTACCTTTTTTTTCCTCATCATATTGTTAATTTTTCTCTTGCAGCTGTGCCTTGGGAGTTCAGCTTCAGTCCCGTGGACCCTATACCCTACCTTAATAGTGTGTGTTTCTGAAATCAAAATAGCATTAAGCTGTTTGGAGATGGTCTTACAGCCTTAACCTTTAAAATGCTTGTTTATTATAAGAGTGCTTCGAAAATTGGCTAATTTTCTGCGACAAATCTTTTCCAAACTTTCCATTGACCATTTTCAGATTGGTACACACCATGATAACAAACAGCACAGTAACCAATTTTGACCTTTAAATACTGTAGGTAGACTGACGAATTACCAGTTTGACGATTCAAGTTCAAGTAATTTATTTATATAGCGCTTTTTACAACAGTGTGTTGTCACAAAGCAGCTTTACAGAGTCCAAAGCCTAAACCCCTAAGAGCAAGCCAAAGTGACAGTGGCAAGAAAAAAATCCCTGTAATGATGTGTCAAGTGATACCAATTACAGACCACACTCAAGTTTAACTTGTCCCTATGGTTAAATTGTTTTGAAATTTTTCTAAGGGTACCATAATTTTTGTGCAGGTCAAATGCAAGAGTTTGTCTTCTTAAAAATAATTCTGTCAAACCACAGTTTAAAGTATTTCTAAGTATTTCATAGTAATTAAAAATTCTTGAATGAATAGGTACCAACAAGTTTGACTACATCTATAGGTGTCAGTGTTCCATAATTGACCGTTAAGATGTGTCATTCTTTAAGCTTGATTATTACAATATGCTTTAAAGAAAATAATAATTACAAAAAACACCTACTAACATTTCTTTTTACTCAGAGCCTGGTCACATACAGGGAAACTTCTTACATTTGTTGTCCTTTACTTCTTATAGTGGTTAAGACCATTCGGGGAAGTCAATCAATGAAGATTCAATTGTTTTTTATTATAGTTTAGCTGCAAATTTTATTCAAATAAAGTTATTTATATTGTGACAAACACATGCTAGGAGAATATTTTCTAGAAAAAACATTATTATACAGCTATTTTTTTCATTTATGGCCAAATCCTTCATAAATCATATTTGGTGCTTGGTTACCCTGCTTTGCTGCTTACAGCAATATGTTTTTTAAATGTTTTTGAGTGCTGGCATCAAAGAACTGATTGTTTTACCTAATGCTGTTAGTGTAATTAAAACCCCACCAAAGGTTATCATTGATGTTTTCTTGTTGCTTTAAACACAAAAAGTGAATAAAAGTTTAAAAAGCCTTTTATACGTGTCACAATAGTCTGTCTGTCATTTATTTTACAATGGCAAATGTGCAGAGACTTAAACTACCATAACTTACTTACATAAATACTGCATCTTCTCTTTGCATTTATCTCAGTAAAGAAGTAATATTTAAAATGAATGGATTTGACACCATGCAAGGCCACACTGTTATTGTGTTACACAGAAATAGCCCTACATCAAAAAGCTTTTAAATACAATTTGCTTTAATTTTTTTTTTAATATTTGCTATGCTTCAAGTGGTTGGTTTGTTTCAGGTTGTATTTTTGTTGCATTACAAAAAAAGTTTAATGTAATAAATGATAATATCTACCCAGTTTTAACCCCACATTTGACTCTAGAATGCCTATTCTATCTAGAATAGACAAGTATACGTAGGAGTTTATAATTAACACATCAGTTTCATAGTTTCCATGTTCTTCGACAGTAAAACAAGCCCAAATCATCATGCTTTCACCACTGTGTTTGACAGCGGGTTTGAGGTGTTTGTGATGATCTGCTGTGTCTCACTAAATATAACAGAGTGCATTAATCCTTTTAAAAGTGCGTTAAACTAGATCTACATTGTTCTTGTCTGTTTAAAGGATTTTGTTCCTTATGGCTTGGGGTTTGTTTAGATGCAAGATTAAAAGTTTTTTTTTTTTTTTTTTTTTTTTTTTTTTTTTGGGTTTGTTTTTTTGGCAACCCTTCTATAACACAAAGATCACAACAAAAAGCAAAATGTAATAGTTGATGAGGTCACAAAGCAGCCCAATGTAACTTCTAAGCAGCAAAACTACTTTGTCACATTGAATAATGCTAATGATAATGAGTCCACTATGTGGTGAACAGTATACAAATAGAATTTTGTTGCTCCTATCATATGCCTACTAAACTAATATTTTAACCTAAAATAGGCTTATTTCCTTAATTAGGCAGAGGAAGCTTGGCATCTGTATTTATAATGGTCTATTACAAATTGCTACAGTTTACTAAACTGAAAAAAAACTACAAATAATAAATGAATGTTTATAAATGACCAGTCAGTTTCTATTTTTTATTAAAGCCATGTAATATAATAAAACTACACAATGTTTAAAACTGTTCTAGAGGAAGGCTAATAAGAGACTTTCTAGGCGTTATGCTGCCCTGACTCTGCAAAACAGCTCCTATTAAATAGTTCACACCTACTACAATGTTCTATGCCCAAACTTTATGAAATTATTAGAAGCTGTGTAAATTGTAGTTGTGCGATATACTAAGTTAGAAAGACAGATAGACAGAGGTTACAAAGATACTCGCTTACCAAAAAGCTATAAATGTCAAGCAGTGACTATTGGATTAAGTTTGGCTCCTACTGTGTAGTAGGCAATTTTGAACTCAGCTCTGGTCCCTCTCCCTCCTCATTTCACCACTCACAAACCACCTCAGTGTATTCAGTCTTTAGGACCGAATCAGCAGATTTTTGTTCATATGTTTATAAGACAAAAAAAAAAAAAATTTTAAATCAATGCATCTTGGTTATGTTACCACACGTAAAGTTTATTTTCATTTTTAATTTATATTTACATTTTACTTGTCTATTTCTGTTTCATATTTTCCCATCACAGACACTGCAATAGCTCTTTAAGCTAGTACCTATGACAGCATGTCATGTTTTTAGTAGCACCTAACTGTTACTCACACTTTCAATTTAATGAGCAGAGAGAGCAGAGTGTATGAGTGTATTTTAACACAATGGCATCATTTTAAAACACATTTTTATTGTATTGCATAATATAGTAAATTAAAATTGTATGTTAATTAAAGAAAGTCATAAAAACTTGTAAAGCTATTTCAGTATTGTTCTAGCTTAATTCTTTGTACAGTGACTATGGTTAACAGAGCCTACAGCTGATGCCATCTCAGTTCGATCCAAAAAAAATGCAGAACAGTGTTAAGCATTTAAATAATCAGTAGCTCTGGGAAACACTTTAACCTTATTTATGGATTGTTATTCTGAAGAAATGATAAAACATTGGCTATTATCTCCACACAGGCCTTTAATGAGGGAAGTAATTTCAGTTACAGCTCTGCAGGGCATCTGCTGCTGCTGCCAAGGAAATAGAGCACAGATGGCTAAGGAATTGTTTGGTGTTTGTTTTTGTTTTGTTTTCTTGTTTATTGAGATCTCTGGCTATGAATATGCTTATCAAAACTCACAGAGTGTGAAATGTTGATTTGGATGCATACAGCTGGGTGGTAAAACTAACAATGCAAATACAGCAAATAATGATACTAATGAATAGTATTATAACATCTATATAATCATTACTGTGCATCATATTAAAATGTGACAATATTTCATGGATACCTGTATCCAATTTTCAGTTTAATAAGTTGCCTGGAAACATCCCAAGGTTTTTACAGGGTTTATGTTGCTACCTAGATACACAAGCTAGTTTAGTTATTTTATTTTTTACACATTGAGTTGAATTGCCAAAGGTAACTGTGACAAATTTCAGCACCCTAAAATAACTCCATTCATTTGCTATCATACCATATGCATAAAACAATTGCTGAGTCATTTTTCAATTGTGAGCTTGTTAATGAAGAAATCCAAATGGACAATCAAGCAATAATTCAAATGTTTATCTTGAATCTTGAATGTATG
>JAOUQT010327916.1:0-13646 GCA_025769995.1 Xyliphius kryptos
GTTTTCAGAATTTTCTCTGACTGCATATGAGAACGTAATTTGGTTAAATAAAGCGCATAAAAAAGTCAAAAAAAAAAAGTCTCTCTCTCGCTTTCTCTCAAAGAAAGAGTCAAAGAAGTCTTGGCATGTATATAAAACAATATTGCCAGAGCGTTACGACAATAGAAAATACAATACTGGGTGGGCCGTTAGTGTGGGGGGGGGGAAACATTTAAGGCCGTGCAATGCCCATCTGCAAAGCCGCCATTTTGGATTTTTTTTTCAATAGGAAGGGGGTCATGTAACACATTAAACAAAAATGAAACAAAAATTTTAAAAAAATTACACAACAAAAACAAGGCTGTGCTCGTTTTTAACGTGACCTCATTCATTATGGGGTTATTGACACGTTTGTGACCTGGAGCTACGACAGTAACACACTAAAGCATGAGCTCAAAGTGCTGCCCCTTGTGTTGAAATGTCAACACCATTCTCTTCTCCCACTTTTATCCAAAGTGACTTACGAGTGTCCTAATTTGGTTGGGAGCAGAACACAGCGTTGTTGAGGGCTAAGGGTCTTGCTGAAGGACCCACTTTGGTAACTTCAGTGGACCTGAGATTGATAGTCCAACACACTAACCACTAAACTGCCGCATCCTGGTGCACGCTGAAGCTGGTATGAAGATAGTGGGCCATTGTTCATTAATGGAAACCTTAATTCCACTGGGTGTCTGCAATCTCTACGTGATGCTGAGTTTTTTTTAACCATGAACAGTTTCCTGGGAAGTGGATTGGCCAGCGTGGCTCAATGGAATGGCCCTCAAGGTCTTTGGATCTCAGTCCATTTTATCTCTGGGGCCATTTGAAGGTTTTGGTGCACTCCGTAAAGATCCAGGATGTGGAACACCTGAAACAACAGCTACTGGAGGTCTGTGGTAGCATTTCCTCTGCGGTATTGCTCTCAGTAGGTAAAGAGTGAGAGAAGAGAATTGTGTTGACAATTCAACACAAGTGGCAGCACTTTGAGCTCATCCCTTAGGGGGGGGGTCACTTTCGTTGCTCCTGGTTACAAACGTGTCAATAACTCGATAATGAATAAATTGGGTGTTTGATGTGTCACATGACCCTCTTTCCATTGGGAAAAAAAGTCAAATTGAATCCACAATGAGGCCTTTGCAGATGGCCTTTGCAGATACATCAGCAGAACATCAAACCAAACTGTGTACAGGAGTGTGTTGTGATGGTGTAACAGGTTATAACTGGATACCTGTGTCTTTGTGCCTTCAGGTCAAATCTGGTACCAATGTTTTGGTGTGTGGACCCAATGGCTGCGGAAAAAGCTCACTGTTCCGAGTACTTGGCGAGGTGAGTTTTAACCTTTTTGAATGTTTGTTTTAATCTTTAATCTTTAATTTAACTGCATAGTTTTTATTTTTTTTTTACAATTGTTTATGCAACATGGATCATTTCATGCATTTTGAGGCGTTTCATTATCAATCACAGTCTATGAGTCTATGAGAAACGGTCGCCACGACAACTGTCACTATGACAACTATGATTTCCCGTAAACAACGGTCACCATGACTACAATGATTCCTCGTAAACGATAGTCTCTACGACAATGGTAGCCATGACTACTGTGATTCCTCTTAAACAATAGTCTCCACAACAACTGTCACCATGACAACTATGATTCTTCGTAAACAATAGTGTCCACGACAACTGTCACCATGACAACTATGATCACCATGACAACTATGATTCCTCATAAACAATAGTCTCCACAACAACTGTCACCATGACAACTATGCTTCCTCATAAACAATAGTCTCCACAACAACTGTCACCATGACAACTATGCTTCCTCATAAACAATAGTGTCCACGACAACTGTCACCATGACAACTATGATCACTATGACTACTATGATTCCTTGTAAACAATAGTCTCCACAACAACGGTCACCATGACTACGGTCGCCAGGACTACTATGATTCCTCATGAACAACGGTCGCCACAAACATAACTCTTACATAAATGAAAGTGAAACGCTCAGAGGTGTGTTGTTGTCAATAATGTCACGGCTGGACAATAGATGTATCAGATGTAAGGAGCGTAAATACACAGTTTATAATATTCCTTAAATTAGAATTGGAGAAATGACATCTGGTTTGTTTCCTCATCAGCTTTGGCCTTTGTTTGGTGGGAGTTTAACGAAACCTGAGCGCGGAAAACTCTTTTACGTTCCTCAGGTAAGCACGTTTACAGTAAATCATATACAGTACAATTATTTTTGTCTGATTTTATAGAGTGAATATATTTGTCTGTTTGTGTTCAGAGGCCGTATATGACCCTGGGCTCCCTGCGAGATCAGGTGATCTATCCCGACACCTTTGAGGACCAAAAGAAGAAAGGCATTTCTGATCAGGTCTGGATTGATTTTAGACTTGGATTTATAAATAAGGGAATGGAACAGGGGGTGGAACGGTAAACATCCCATAAGAACGCCAAGACCAAAAAACACAAGGCGGAACTTAAAGGAAGTTTAGCTCAGGGAACTTTTCAGTAAGGAAAGTAGCTATTGGCTGTCTTAAAAGTCACTATATTACATCATCATCTAATTTGCATAACAGTCTCTGCATGTTTATTGTATGCAGATCGTTCCCACGTACATCTACGTCTGGACACTTAAGATATTTATTTTCTTGCACAGTTGTGCATCGGGGCCTCCCACTTTTTTCTGTCCTTGTTAGAGCCAATGACTTTGTTCATGCTGATTTTGTCTTGGCGCTTTTGTAGGTTCTGAAAGGTTACCTGGATAACGTGCAGCTTGGACACATTCTGGACAGAGAGGGTTCTTGGGACTCGGTTCAGGATTGGATGGATGTTCTCAGTGGTGGAGAAAAGCAAAGGATGGCGGTGAGCATGCTATACTTACACACAGAGGAGTGTGTCCTCCACGTTTAACCCATCACGCACGCACACACACACGCGCACACACACACACGCACGCACACCCGGAGCGGTATACGCACCCTGGGGACCAATTCAGGTTAGCTGCCTTGCCCAGGGGCACTTGGTGGAACTGGGAACCAAACCGAAGATCTGCAGGGTCACATAAATCCAGTGTTAATAATGCATTATTAACATATTTATGAAGCTTTATAAAGTATTCATAATGCTTTATTATGCTTGTCATAAGCCTTTGTTAATGTCCATAGATGTACATAAGCACACTCATGAAGTGTTGTAAGAACATGCCATAAGGCTTTATCACACAAAGTGACATAATGCATTATAAATGATATATATGAACTGATCATTAAGTTATTATATATATTTTTGGAAATGCCATTATAAGTGCTCATAAGGGTTTATTAAAGCTTATAAGCTCTCTTTATAGGCATTAAACATTAAAGTATTGGATTCAGTATTCATAACGCTTTATAACATTTGTCATAAGTCTTTGTTAATAAACATAGATGTTCGGAATCATAGTCATAAATTGTTATAACAATGTGACATAAGGCTTTATAACACATCTTTTTGGATGTTTAGACATTCTGACTTAAAACTAGATGATTCCACTGTACTTCAAGTCTGGAGCATTTATAAGCGTTTATAAGGCGTAACGTACTCCCCTTTAAAGAGGTCATCATAATGTCTCCTAATGGCAACACTTAGGAGCTGATAAGCATTTTTAAACAGTATAAATGCAAACGTTATAAGGCTTTATGTCACTGGTCTCTATAATAAGTTAATAAACGGTTCCAATATATCATTTATAATGCATTATGTCTGCCTTATGGCAAGTGTGGTTAGCTACATCTGTGGACCTTAACAAAGGCTTATGGCAAGTATTATAAGGCATCATGAACACTTAATGAAGCTTGTTGAATGCACTTATAATGCATGATCAATACTGGGTTCATAGAAGGTGTTGCCGAATTTCTTTAATCAAAGTGAAACCGGTGTGTTCCTCTGCAGATGGCTCGGTTGTTCTACCACAAGCCTCAGTTTGCCATCCTGGATGAGTGCACCAGCGCTGTGAGTGTGGACGTGGAGGACTACATCTACAGCCATTGTAGGAAGGTAACGTGTTGGGAGAAGGGCTGCTTCAGTGTGTCCTTCTCCGTAATGCAACCGCGAATTTTGGCATCATCTCCTTCTTCAACTCGATGGCTGCTGAAACTACAAACTTTAGATAGATTGCTTTTATTAAAACGGTTGCAAAATCGCTAATGACCCCGCCTTTTTCAAATCAACGCTGATCGCTGAGTAACAGGTTTCCGGTTTCTACAACAATCCAGTACTAGTGGTCAAATTGCAGAATGCAGTTATAAAAACGTAAAATAATGTATTGGATGACCTCTCAGAGGTGCGCGTCATTGTGAATGATGTCACGGCCAGACAAACGGCTCAGCCAATCGGATTTAAGGAGCGGAACTAGCCGTTTTATGAGGCTCGTTATAAGTTGCCGGTCTCAGTGAACTTTCTGTGGCGTCTCTTCGACAGGTGGGCATCACTCTGTTTACAGTTTCTCACAGGAAGTCTCTTTGGAAGCACCATGAGGTGAGTTTGATCATTCGGTTTGTATGTTCTCCCTGTTTATATGCTCTCTCGCTCTCTCTCATCTCACCCTGGTCTGTTGCAGTACTACCTGCACATGGACGGCCGCGGCAGCTACGACTTCAAACCCATCACGGCTGAGACGGTGGAGTTCGGCTCGTAGGCGTGCGGAGCGGCGCGTGTTGTTGGGCGGGGTTTAGGATCTGCTTTTAATCACGTGTAACCGTTTGCGACACTACGCACACACACACACACTACTAGGTACACGTCTTCCGGGAGTGTATGATTTTGTAATATGTAATTTAATTGCGGTCCGATTTACCGGGCTGACACTAATGCATACGTCCACTGGGCTAATCATACTAAAATGTGTTCACACCCAGAATGGGAACCTGATTTTACTGAAATCATGTATTAAACTTCAAACGGCGCTCTGCGGTTCCGGTTCTGATCCGGATACAAGCACCAAAACCACTTAGTACTATTTACAAATCGAGAGTTCGATAGGTTTGCATTAAATGACGTGCCGTAAAAAGGACCCGCTGTCGGGGTTCACTTCCTGTGGTAATAAAAAAAATAATTAAAAATAAAAAATAAGAATATCAGACGCTTCCGGTTTTCCAACATCGTCTTTGTTCTCCATTGAAAGTTATTCAAGCTTAATAAACTGTTCATAATGCATTATAAATGATGATTCATAATGCATTATTGACACATTTATAAAGCTTTATATAGGATTCATGATGCTTTATAATACTTGTCATAAGCCTTTTAAGTGTTAGAAGACCATGCCATAAGGCTTTATCCCACAAAGTGGCATAATGCATTATAAATAACGATTTGTTATGCATTATTGACACATTTATGAAGCTTTATAAAGGATTCGTATACCTTTGTTCATGTCCAAAGATGTACATAACCACACTCAGTTTGAGGGTGGAACTTGCCATAAGGCTTTATAACACAAAGTGACATAATGCATTATAAATGATAGATTTGAACTGTTCGTTCACTTATTAGAGAGACCAGTGACGTAAAGCCTTATAAATCTTATATAGGCCCTATATAATGCTCATAACTGTTTATAAATCCTTATAAGCTCATAGGTGTTGTCATTAATGGCCTCTTTGATTGCTTACATAGTAGTACATAATGACTTATTAAAGCTTCAAAGAATCAAACATTTAAATACATTCAGATTATAATGCATTATGTCACTTTGTGTTATAAAGCCAATCAATGACTTTGATTACGACCATCTATGTACATTAACAAATGCACTTATAATGTATTATGAATACCAGACTCATAGAAGGTGCTTCTGAGATTTCTTACTTTAAATCTTTGGTAACACTTGCTATGAATCCGGTGTTCATAATGCATTATAAGTGCATTCATAAAGCTTTATAAAGTATTGATAACGTTTTATATTTGTCATGAGCCTTTGGAAACGTACATAAGTATTCATAATCACGGTCATAAAGTTTCATATCAAATTGCCATAAGGCTTTATTTACGCAAAGTGACATAACGCATTATAATATGTTATGTGTTCTTTAAACATAATGTCTTCAAAGAGAGCTTATAAGGTTTCAAAAACAGTTATAAGTACTTGTAAAGTAATTTTCAGAGAAGGTATTTATTAATTATACAAGTGTTATAAACCTTGATGCATTATTAACACATTTATAAAGCTTTATAAAGTATTCGTAATGCTTTATAACACTTGTCATAAGCCTTTGTTAGTCTATAGATGTACATGACCACACTCATTAAGGGTTATAAGGACATGCCATAAGGCTTTTTAACACAAAGTTATAAACCATCCAACAACTCAAAAATTTTAATACGTTCAGATTATAATGCATTATGTCACTTTGTGTTATAAAGCCTTATGTCAAATTGTTATAACCATTTATGACTATGCTCATGTACATCTATGAACGTCAACAAAGGCTTATGACAAATGTTAATAAATGTTATGAATACTTTATAAAGCTTTATGAATGTGCTTATAATGCCTTATGACTGCCGGATTCATAGAATGTGTTACCAAAATAGTAAATGATGCATTATGGGGTATTCTTATAACACTATTTATGGCTAGTTACATTAACAGAGGCTTATGACAAGTGTTATAAGGCATTATGAATACCGGAATCATAGAAAGTCTTACCGCTGAGGATTTTTAAATATATGTTTGAGATGTGACATTATGATCCGCACTTTATTGAGTTGTACATCCGCTGTCTTTTCGGCGACCCTTATATGACCTCGTTATTTTGGGAACGGTTCATTAATATACCCCACGCCAAAATTTTAATTTATAGTAAAAATAATAATCAGTTCATTAAAAATCTACTAGACATTCCATCACGGAAACGACTTCCGAATTCGGCGACGTCGTGGCGCCCTGCGTCACAGCAACAAGCTCCTGGGTTCAAATCCAGGCTGATGGCTAGGGTTCTTTCTGGGTAGAGTTTGCATGTTCTCCCCGTTTGTTTGAATTGCTATGAATTGTCCATTGATTTGAAGGACTGTAACGTATACTAGCTTAATTTAATTGATGTAAATGAACTGCTGCAGGGTGGGCGGGCTTTTCGTGGACCACCCGGTGTGTGGACTCTCATTGTTGGTATCAGTTGTGTCAGAGTTGTTGTGATTGGTGACATTTTGGAGAAATGCGCGGGTGACGGTGGGGTTTTGTAATTTAGAATACGCGGCTTCTAAGTGACCTTAGGACTAACTCGTGATGAAGGTGGTTCCTTAAGCCCACCGTCTGGTGGGCGGGTCGTATTGATCACCTGATCTACGGATGAGTTGCACTTAAACGTGTCTTGTAATATTCTCACTCACTCTGATTTTAAGGGCGAGATTGTGTTGTTTAATAGAAGGAACATCTCTGTGAACAGAAGTGCAATAATGATGCAGAACAGAACGTCAGAATGATCTCACACTTTCATTAAAAACAACTTTTACTGAAACGTCACGACCCCTGTATGTTTTTTTTAAATAAGCCTGCTTTGTCATCCCATCCTCTCTACCCGTGTGCCAATCACTATACACAAAGCGCCTCACTTTCTTCCCCTCTAAGAACATGCCATTTGGCTTTATACCACAAAGTTACATAATGCATTATAAACTATGTATTTGAACGAAGTAACACTTTCTATAAATCTAGTATTCATAATGTCCAGCCTTTGTTAATGTACACAGATGTTCATATTCATGAATTAAAGCACAATCTGACAAAAGGCTTTATAACCGAAAGTGACATAATGCATCGTAGTCTGAACGTATTTAAACTTTTGGTTCTTTGGATGTTTGTTCAGATGTTTTGTCTGACTGAAAACAAGATGATTCCACTTGACTTAAATTCTGTAAAGAGCATTCATAATCCTTTATAAGGCATTATGTACTACTATGCATACAGTCTCTTTCAAAGAGATCATTAATGGCACATGAGCTTATAAGAGTTTATAAAGAGTTATGAGCTTTTAGAAAGTCATTTTGCTTATGGCTTTATTATTATAACACAACATTCACAGGGGTTCATTAACAAAAACTTATGACAAGTTTTATAAAACATGTATGTACTGTATGTCTCTTTAGTCTGAAAAACACTTATAAGCTTTTATAAACAATTATGAGTAATTATAAAGTCACTTTCAGGAAAAGTGCTCGTTCAACTACATCATTTATAATGCATTATGTCACTTTGTGTTATAAAGCTTCAAAGCCTTATGGCATGTTCTCACGAGTGCCTGTACGAGCACTCAAAAAGCCATTATTGCATAAGTGTTATAAGGCTTTATGTTACTAGTTTGTATAATAAGGCAATGAAGAGTTCAAATATACATTTATAATGCATTGTGTCACTTTGTGTTATGCCTTATAGTATGTTCTTATAACACTTTGAGTGTGGTTATGTACATCTATTTGCATATACAGAGGCTAATGAAGTGTAACAAAGCATTATAAATTCTTTGTAAAGCTTTATAAATGGGTTAATAATGCATTATGAATACTGGGTTGTCCTGCATAGAGGAAATAAATGACATCACGTTACTCGTTGCCTGTACAAGCACTTAAAAAGCCATTTTAAAGTTGACATTAGTTAAACACAAATGCTATAAGGCTTTATGTCACTGGTCTCTATAATGAGGTAATGAACAGTTGAAATATATCATTTATAATGCATTATTTCACTTTGTGTTATACAGCCTTATGGCATGTTCTGTTAACACTTTATGAGTGTGGTTACAAACAGTTATGTACATTACCAGGGGTTCATGACGGGTATTTAAAAAACAATATGGATACTTAATTAAGCTTAGTAATGCATTATGAATACCGGATTTATAAAAAGCATTTCTGAATGTTTGAATGAGTCTTGTTTTCTCTTTAGCGCAGGGTTTTTATTGTAGCAACAGATTTGTGGATTCGTTTGTCCTGCTTTACTGGTCCTGCTGCATTCAGCAGGTTTTTCAACATTTTTTAAACAGTCTTTGGCTTCCTGCTTACCATCTCCTGAGGAATATGATAATTAGGGAGGTAAGAGTCTGCAAAGTGCATTTATAATCCTTAATTAATAATTTAACATGTATGGTAAAATCAATGTAAATTTCTTTATAGATAGTGATTGGCGTGCGGGTAGAATAAGGGGGAGGATACATGACGCTTGGAGTATAGCGATTGGCGTGCGGGTAGAGTGGAGGGGAAGATGCGAGGCGCTTGGCGTATAGCGATTGGCGTGCGGGTAGAGTGGAGGGGTAGACGCGAGGCGCTCGGCGTATAGCGATTGGCGTGCGGGTAGATTAGGGGGTATTGGTTATTTAATGAGGTTTTTGTCGTATATTGGCATTATCTTGTAGAGGTGAGAGTAACTGTATGTCCTGTGGTTTGGTATTTTGGGGCGTGCGGTATATGACCGTTGTCTCTCTCTGAATGATGTTATTTCGGTGTAAAGTGAACTTTACAGTCAGAGATAAGAAACTTTTATCTGGACTTGTTGTGGGTCAAAGGGTGCATACTTATGCAGCGGTGGTTGTCATTGGCGATTCTGCGCTGGTGCGACTCTGAACATCCAGTAATGATTAATAAAACAGATACGCCTGAAATCAGTGAGCGCTTATCGGAACACCAACAAGCCGTGTGACGAGTTTACACTCTGCCCCCAAAGTACAAAGACCTCATGCTGCAACACGTAGAACCTACAGCTGCTTTAATATATAGATATATACTGTAGTGTACACTGTAGTTGTGCATGTTCCTTTAAATATAATCTGTTATCCATAATGCATTAGTCACACACTTATCAAGCTTTACAAAGTACTCAGTACTCGTAATGCTTTATAACACGTCATAAACCCTATATAAGTCATATTATAACACACTGACCTATTGCATCATAAATAATATATTTGAATTTTTCATTAATGGAGACCACCGACTGTATTTAAAGCTTATAAGCTCTCTTTACAAGCAGAAAGCCGGTGACGCATTCTATGAATCTGGTATTTATAATGCATTATAAGCCTTTGGTAAAGTACATAGATGTTCGTTATACCAATAGTGACATAATGCATTATAAATAATAAATTTGAACTGTTCATTAACTTCTTATAGAAACCAGTGACATAAAGCTTTATAACAATTGTGTTTAACAAGTGCTTTTCCCGAAAATGACTTTATAAGTGCTCATAACTGTTTATTAAAGATTATAAGCACTCTTCACAGGTAGGAAGCGGGTGAGACTTTCTATAAATCTAGTATTTATAATGCATTAAGTGCATTTCTAACATTTATAACGCTCTATAACATGTCATAAGACTTTGGTAAAGTACATCTTCCACTTATTCCTCTACTAGCGTCACGGTGGGGTTCCATCCAGGGGAGAACATCTCGGGCGCTGGGCATATACACCCAGGACAGGGTGCCAATCCATCGCTGGGCACACACTCACCCACAAACACACACTATACAGGGCAATTAAGAGCATTCGGTTTACCTTGAATCCATATTTTTGGACTGTGGGAGGAAACCGGAGGAGCCAGGAGGAACCCCATGTGGACATGGGGAGGACATGGAAACTCTACCCAGATCGAGATTCAAACCAGGAGTCCCCAGCGCTGAGAGGTGAACATGCTAACCACTAAGCCATAAGGTCTTGATGTCCAATTACAATAGTGTCTTATTTTATTCATTTATTTTTTTTATTTTGAATCCGAATGAAATCCAGATTGACGGTTTGTTCTTGTTTCGCTGCAGGTATGAGGATTAGGATCAGCTCTGTGCTGACAGCAGCAGTGTGAGGTCACCACGTGGCTGTGTTTTGATTGCAGTCACATGAAGAGCGTGACTAAACACTTTTTTTGTTTTCCGTTGGACACAACAGGAAGCTGTGTTTAAACCACACTGAGCTTCCGCCTGCGAGAAATAAAGAAAGTATTTTTCATGTCAGCTTTGTCTCAGCTGCTCCGATCAGCTCTCCCGTCAGCGCTTCTGTGACCTGGACTATGATCTGGCTATCTGGTTTCTACGCGCTGGTTCACCTGTCATTCAGCGGGACATGTCTAAACCTCCAACCTGGTACCCGGCACTTTTCTTTCTCTACACTGAACTCCATGTGGTTCAGCAGCTTTCTGGTGGCAGGGTTTGGATCTGGCCTGCTTTTGTGTCTCTTCAGGTTCCCTGCACTTTGCTGCCGTTGGAGACTGGGGTGGACTTCCTTTGCCGCCTTACTCTACTCCACACCAAAGAGCGGTGGCTGAAGAGCTGGGCCGGGTGGCTGAACGTGGAGAGTTGGACTTCGTCCTCAGCGTGGGAGATCACTTTTATTACCATGGAGTGAAGGATGTGGACGATGCACGCTTCAAGGTCGGTTCAGGTTTATGACGAACTGTCACTCTGACCGAGTGGAAACCGACACCTCAGATGTATTTTGAGGATTTTTGAAGGTTACGTTTACATTTAATCATTCAGCAGACTTTTAATCCGGTGTAAAATAATGGTTCCACTTGACTTAAAGCTTATAAGCTTATAAGCTTTCATAAGGCATTATAGACTATTATGTATGCAGGCTCTATCGAAGCGCTCATTATAAGTCTTTATAAACAGTTATGGACATTAACGAAGGCTTATGACATCGGTAACAGTTTCTATGATTTCAGCATTCATAAAGCATTATAACTGCATTCATAATTCTTGTAAATGTTGTAAGCTTTCATAAGGCATTAAGGACTATTAAGTATGCAGGCTCTTTCGAAGCGGTTATTATGAGCTTATAAGCGTTTATAAACAGTTATGAGCACTTATAAAGTCAGCTTCTTGGTAAACTTTACAAATCTTATGATACACGTCTCTACTAAAAGTTAATGAAGGATTAAAATATACACTTTATAATGTATTATAAAGCCTTATGGCACATTCTTAAAAGTTCAAGGTTTTATAAACAGTTATGAGCACTTATAAAGTCATTTTTAGGAAAAATCACTCGGTAAACACAAACTTTATAAGGCTTTATGTCACTGTCTGTATAATAAGGTAAGGAACAGTGCATATGTATCATTTATAATGCTTCATGTCACATTATTATAACACTTTAAGTATTATAAAGCATTAGGAATACGTTATAAAGCTTCATAAGTGTGTTAGTAATGCATTATGAATGAATTCATGTGAAATGTTGGCAGTTTTTTATCTTTCTGAAAGATGAACTGAGAAACGTGGTTTTGAAATGAAAGTTTGGTGATGTGAGACCACATTATCTTGATCTGTTTTCAGGTTACATTTGAGAGCGTGTTTTCTCACCCAGCGCTGATCTCTGTACCGTGGTATTTGGTGGCTGGAAATCACGATCATTTGAGGAACGTGTCGGCGCAGATTGCGTATTCAGACCGATCACAGAGATGGTGAGTTTTGATGATGTCAGCAGATGATTGTTCTCCAACTTTTGATCTTTTTGTAAGTGTTTTAAAACTTTGTAAAAAAAAAAAAAAAAAACAACACACACAAGTCTGGTAACATTTTACCTAAATCCAGCGTTCATAATGCATTATTAACACATTTTAAAAATGTTATGAGGTAAAGCGTTTGTTAATGTCCATAGATGTACATAACCACACTCACAAAGTGTTATAAGAACATGCCATAAGGCTTTAGAACACAAAGTGACATAATGCATTATAAATGACCTATTTGAACTTATAAAGCCTTATAACATTTGTGTTTCACGAGTGCTTTTCCTGAAAATGACTTTCTAAGCTCATGTGTCGTCATACATAGTAAGTAGTCCATAATGCATTATAAAAGCTTATAGATGCTCCTTACAGACTTTAAGTAAATTGGAATCATCTGGTTTTAAGTGAGAATTTCCAAACATCCAAAGAATCAAATGTTTAAATACGTTCAGGTTATAATGCATTATAACACTTTGAGTTATAAAGCCTTATGTCACATCCATCCATCCATTATCTTTCGCTTATTCCTCTATTAGGGTCGCGGTGGGGTTCCCCATGCCCATCAAGTGCAGAACATCTCGGAGAACATCTATCGCTGGGCACACACACACACACACACACACACACACACACACACACACACAAACACTACAGGGCAATTTAAAGCATTCAATGTACCTTGAATTCATGTTTTTGGACTGTGGGAGGAAACCGTAGAACCCGGAGGAAACCCACGCGGACACGGGGAGGACATGGTAACTACCCAGATCGGGATTCGAACCGGGAATCCCCAGCACTGAGAGGCGAACGTGCTAAACATTTGATCACAGGTTTATAATGCCATCCCCCCCAGATGAGGCACCATGGGAAACTGAATTTGTTAAAAGCAATTATTTTTCATTTTCAGAGATTCTGGTGTGAAGTTGGTGCAGTTGACACGTCTAGGGTTTCCAGACCTCTGTTCTAAGCTTTATTCTCCTTTTGTTCCGAACCACACAATCACATCCTCATTCAGTCAGTTTCAATACCTTTGTGGTTTCGTATAACCTTTAAAATAGTGCACAGCTGCAGTAATAATGAGATCTCTTATTTCTCTTTCTCTCTATATATATATATATATATATATTCATATACATT
>JAOUQT010327933.1:0-13645 GCA_025769995.1 Xyliphius kryptos
GACACAACCGTGGTTATCTGACACAACTACGTTAGACCCGTTAACGTGGTTGTGTCAGGTTACCACGGTTGTGTCGAGGTGGTGGACATGTTACCGCGGTCGTGTCAGTGTGGTCATGACACAACAGTGGTATCACGTCCACAACCATGACACGATCGCGGTAACGTCCACCACTGACAACACGATCGCAGTAGTCCTACACGACGGTGGTAACGTGACACAACCATCACCACTACCACTAGCCGTTGCGTTTGCTGTAACAAGTTCCTTTAATGTAAAGGTTTGAACAGAAGGGTTGTTAAATATTCAGCAGCTCCACCTTCAGTGTGCACCTGTATGGCTCACGTCTCATTCAGGATTCAGGTGTTTGATATGAATGAGCACTTGGTCATGCTTCAGTAAACCAGGACTCTGAACTGAACCCAAATCAGTAATCAGGGCCTTTGAAACCTGAGACGACTCACTTTATGGCTCAGTGTTTGTTTGGTTACAATCAAGAGCTCTCCTCAAAGCACTTACCCTCACCTGTCGCTCCCACCCTGCCAGATTTTCTATCCTGAGACCACAGACATCTACGACAGGAAGAACATGCCCCGCTGTATTTACTGCATCCATGCACTCAGGTACATCCTTCCATTCTGCTCACATCATCGGTTTTGTCTGTTCTTCTCTCTTGCACTGCAAATCCAGAAATGTCCTTTTGCTGTGTTATTATTTAAAGCTGGGTTTCTGAACTGGTTTCAGCCCGGGACCCAAATGTTCTTATGGTCATAATGTAGCGACCCACTTTTTATATTTATATTTATATGTATAAATATAAAAGAATGGAGTCCCCAAGAACCTTCCAGGGGAGAAAGTTTTAGGCGCTGGGCAGATTCACCCAGGACAGGGAGCCAATCCATCGCTGGGCTTACACACACACACACACACACACACACACACAAACACACACACAAGTAAATTTACCTTGATACAATGTTTTTGGACTGTGGGAGGAAACCGGCGACCCCGGAGGAAACCCACATGGACTTGGGGAGAACATTAAATCAATGTAAATCCAGTTAATTTATTATGGAGACCCCAAAATACATCAAACACATTTTATAGATAATAAAGTTATTGAGTTAATACTCAAAACAAACAAAGATATTATATGTACAGTATTTTATATATAATAAATAAATGTACACTATCACTCAAAAATTAGGGTCACTTGCAAATTTACCTTTTATTTAAAGAAAAACAGTCATGCAATTTACAAACAATGTTGTCCATTTCAAAATTATTTTAAGTAAATTAGATGATTTTTAAAGAATACAAATGTTTGTATTAAAGCCTATTTTTGTATAGAGGATTATTTTGCATATAGTCCTATTATCATCAATTCTCAGTCCTCTGCCTAAATCTCCTGCTGTGACCGCCAATCCAAGTTAAGGATGTTCTTGGGTTAATTGGTTGTTAGGACACCTTCCTCAATTGTGATGCACAAATGAAAAATGTTATACTATATGTGAGCATAAAAGGGAGCACAACATTCTAGGTCCGTTTAGTATCTGAAGCATCAGCAGTTGATGGCTTGCTTACAGGCTACAAAATGGCCAGAAAGAAACAACTTTCTTTAGAGAGCCATCAGTCCATTGTTGTGTTAAGGAAGGAAGGCTACCAAGAATGCTTGCCAAGAAACTGACAGTATCTTACTATGCTGTTAACTACTCCCTTCGCACACTGGCTCTAACAAGTGCACAACTGCGCAAAAAGATAAATATCCTCGAGTGTGCAGTTGGAAAGAAAGACGCCTCAGAGTCTGTCAACTGACAGCTGCACTCAATGGAACCCGTCAAACACCAGTGTCAGCATTAAATGGGCAAGTTCAGAATGCTGGACTGCCAAGAAAAAGCCATACCTTACACTGGCCAATAAAAAGAAAAGCCTGCAATGTGAGGTATGGCTTTTGTTTTGCTCCCTTTTATGTTTTTTATGTTTTTCAGCTGTGCATCACAATTGAGCAAGGGTGTCATAACAACCAATTAGCCCAATTACATCCGTAACTTGGATTGGCAGCCATACCAGGAGATTTAGTCAGAGGACTGAGAATTGATGATAATAGGACTATATGTGAAATAGGCTTTAATGCAAACACTTTTATTCCTTAAAAATCATTTGATATTCTAAAATGAACTGTGAAATGGACATTATTGTTTGTAAATCGCATGACATTTGTGTTTTTTTTGTTTTTGTTTTTTTTTTAAAGGAAAATTTGCAAGTGATCCTACACTTCTGAGTGTAAATAGTAAATAAACGTTTAACAGACATGTGTTTTGACATTCCATTCAGAGTGGATGCTGCAGCCACAGGTCATAAATCTGCACTTGCAGAGGCAGGAAATTGCAGTACAGGATGAAGAAGTGGGAGGTGGGGGGCACGTGGGGGGCTGCCGTGTGTTTCATGCAACATGTCTGGTTCTTAATGCGACCTGACGTGTCGTTTACAGCCTCCCTCACTCACAGAGCTCAGCTCCTGTGGGTTAACCCCTGTCTTTGTTTTATTGTGTTATTTTTCTTGTTTTGCAGTCTGTATCTGTTCAAACTTGGTTTAGCCCCCCAGATCACAGACCTGTATGGCAAGGTCGACTTCACAGGTGAGTAATCTCATGCCGCTCTGTTTTCCTGATTCTCAATCGAGGGTAAATCTGGGAGCGTTACCGCCATCAGCGTTCGTGTTTCCTGATATTTTGGCCACGCTGATCCAGCTGCCAAGTTCCGCGCCAGAGAGCTGATATAAATCAGGCTGAGAACAATGTTCAGGAAAAAACAGGATTAAAAAAAATCCACTCATTTAATTAAAACTCAGCCACCCATTTTCCATCACAGCACGGTGCCATACTGCTCCAAAAGAAGGGGCAGGTCTTTGGCTGCGTGCGCATTTCTGTGTTGGTTAACAGCCAGTGGTGGGCCGTCAGGGCCCAGACTAATTATAATTTTATAAAAATTCAATAATCCCGAATGCTCTGTCTGTTTCCCTTCATAACGTTTCCTTAGGTTATGCCACTTCCAGATTCAGCCAATCACATTTCAGCTTCATTGGTTGCCAGGTTTTATTTTTTCTGAGAACCCGGAGGAAACCCACACAGACATCGGTAGAACATGGAAACTTCACCCAGATTGGGATTCGAAGGCCACTGTGCCAGCCCCTGGTGTTTCAGCCAATCAGATTTTTAGTTCTTCATATCAGAGCCTTCTAGAAGGCCTACACTCTCACCGTATTCACGCTCTTTGAGAGTGAATTGGAGAGTGGAGAGTGCTTTTCATGTAAATATTTCAGCCAATTAAAACTCACGTTGTGTTATTTACCTAATAATATTGTCATTTTATGAGGTTATTGTTGGTGATTTTGTCTACACAATTGTGATGGTGGGTGGGGGAAGGGGGGTACGAATGAGGACCGGAGGCAGGATTTCACAGGCTAATATGTAAAGGCTTTATTTTGACGTTATTTCACGGCCCATTCCATGTGGCGCAACCGACTCACTTAAATTTCTATGGTGCAGTGATGCATTATACAGCATTTCTGCATAATAAGATGGTTTTAAAGCCGTAAAGTAGTGATTGACAGGTGGATTCATTTAAATGGAGCATTACTGAAGGCCCAGGTGTAAAATGCACGGCTCGCCACTGGTATACATACTGCCTGCCTGGTTACACAAAAGGTCGCCTCTTGGCTGTAACTCTGATCTGCAGTCAGGTTTCGGCTTTGGCACCGTTATGAGCTGACGCCCACCCAGCAAACAGATGACCATCAGGTTCCTCCATCAATGGATTTGTTTTTCTCTAATGACATGGACAAATTCCAAGACGATGATGTCAGGTTTTATGGAGTCCAGATTGTATGAGAGTTTAAGAAAACATGAGACATCACCACAGAGTCCAGACCAGAACCTGATTTGAATTTTTGGGATGTGCTGCAGGAGACTTGGTGCAGTGGTCCACATCATCAATAAAAGATCTCACACAATTGGAAACCTTATATAATTGTGGGGACCTTAAGCTGATCCCAGTCTAACTCTGGGTATACAGGGTGGTCAAAGAAAAAGCAGTCCGGCTCATGTACTAGGATATA
Source organism: Xyliphius kryptos (assembly GCA_025769995.1). Lineage (NCBI taxonomy): Eukaryota > Metazoa > Chordata > Actinopteri > Siluriformes > Aspredinidae > Xyliphius > Xyliphius kryptos. Next base: position 4,117 of record JAOUQT010327933.1, read on the forward strand.
TGGGGCGGACTGTTTTTCTTCGTAGGACACTCTGTATATATGGTTATAGTTATGATTAGGGTTAACTTTAGATAAGGTAGTATAAAAAATGAATGAAAGTCTGTCTAAATTGTAAGTTCCTGTGTGTTTGTTCTTTAGAGGAAGAGATTAACAACATGAAGATTGAACTGGAGAAGTACAACATCCAGATGCCTGCATTCAGCAAAATTGGTGGTATTCTGGCGAATGAGCTGTCAGTGGATGAAGCAGCTTGTAAGTGGAGTTTATATGATCAGCCTTTTTTTTAACAGCAGAATTAAATGTGTTGTTTGGTTTTGATTATTCTATATTTTTTTCACTTATTCGACTGAAATATACAAAGTGTTTTATTTAAAAAAAATTTGCCAAGCATTTCGGTTACCAAACATCTGGTGTACCGCTAAAATATAACTCAAGGGCGGCATTACTGTGAAAGGGGTGTGTTTATGCCTGAAACATACCTTAAGTGCCATATTGCAGTTATGAGAACTAATACAAAACAAAAAAATGTATTTATTTAAAGCAAAATCATGTTTCCATGTGACATAATTAATACCCGCTTAGTGGTCATTTGGCATCGGCTTACGGTTTAAATTAATTTGTATTTGTATAATATGCATCTTTCACGCATTGATACGAATGTGAAGTGCTCAGAGGGGTGCATTATTTGCAGAAATGTCACGGCTGGAAAAACGGCTCAGCCAATCAGATTTAAAGGCATAACACAGCATAAGTAATAGAAGTTATATTCCTAACTTGTGATTATTGATGGTTAGAATTTCCCCTCTCCAAATTTAAGGTATATGGCTTAAAAGACTTTTATTTCGTTTGTATATACGTCATACGTGCCGTTAATGGTCAAGGAGGACAAGCCAAGATGTTAAAGCAGACCAAAACTGAATGTGCAAAATGACAAAAAGGGGTGTGGTTTTGGGCTGCAGTTATTCAGTGTACAGTGGTGTCTCCCAAATGACCCAAAGATCACATAATTTACTGCCTTATTTGAAGCTCTTACTTCGTGCCAGATGACTAACACAATTATGGAATGTGGAAAGTGGGATTCGCACAATGGCTGGGATAGGAACAAGCTTCATTACAGACAGTATTAACCCTCAAACTGCCGCCGTTCGGCCGATGGAACTCCCCGTAAGTCCCACCATACGTTTTCTTTCTTCCTGCAGCATATAGAGGCTGCGACATAAATTCCGCCACAGTGCTGTAACCGTGTGCAATATTGGACATGTAAAGAATTTAAGGAGAGGTATTTGAGAGCCTGCTTCCTACCACTCAAAATTCCCAGTTCTGATGACGGGCTCTGACTTAGTCACGGCACAGCGCCTCCTCACAGTCACTGCAGATTTGTCCTCTTCAAAATTCACAGACCAGGTCACTGTATTCCACCAGTGACATCACAGGCTTTTCCATCAATAGAACTCGTTGATTTTTAAATGTGAAAGCGTCAGTGTGCTCCTTTAAGTGGTGCCTAGCCATGACCGGAACAAACGGTTTCAAAATTGTATATAGATAATAATTATAATAGTTTTGTTAATAGAGGTCGCTTGTAAACCCTAGTGCATGCAGCAGTGATCGCCATCAATGAAGCCATTGACCATGGAGACCCCGCAGGAACACTGACTGCCATGAGGAACCCCAACGCCATGCTGCTGAATCTGGATGATAAAGCTGCCCAGCACTACCAGGACATGCTACACCAGGCTAAAGCTGAGAAAGTGTCCAACTCCAGGAAGAGGGTACGAGTTCCAGATGACATGTTAAATACTTTGAATTATTAAACATAGCTGACTATTTAAGAACCCAGATCGAAGATCTTAACAGAACAGGCTACTCAGCTGCTGTTCCAAGCCCTTATTCTCTCCCGGCTTGACCATTGTAATGCTTTGCTTGCCGGTCTCCCAACTTCCACAATCAGCCCTCCACAGCTGATTGAGAACTCCGTAGCTCGACTCGTGTTTAACCAGCCCAAGTGAACTCATGTCCCACCATTCTTCTCTCTCCATTGGGTCGCTGTAGATGCTGCATTCAGTCCAAGGTACTGACTGATCTAGAGGACAGTCTCTGGATCTGCCCCTCTTACCTTCAGTCCATCTTTCCTAAATAAACCCCGACTCGTTCACTGCGCTCAAGTGATGAATGTCGCCTGGTGATTAAACCTCATTTTGACGCTATTTCTCACTACATTTCATTCCCCACTGCTAAATGGTGGAACACTTTCCACACTCTCCACTAGCTGTTAAAAAAAAAATCCAGATTGTATGATGATCATTATTGCTGTTTTTTCTTGAACTAATAATGACTTGTGTGTTTCCCAAAAAAAGGTGTCTGGTAAATAACATTATGTATATTTAAAAACTAAATATAGCCGTTATAGCATCCCAAAAAGACATTGTGCACCAAATTTAATCTGCCTTCTCAGTCACTGATGCTGAATGTTTGTGTGAAGTTGTAGAATTTTCTAGTGAAGTGTTTTTGTTATGTATATATTTTTTCATAAATAATAATTAATTAACTAGAATTTTGTCATATGGATTCATTTGTATGTAGCAGCCTGACTTAATGATTTTTGAGTAATTATTACTGAATTTTTTGATACCAAACACTTGGGGGTTGACTGAAAAACCTGGGACTAGTTTGTACAAGTTTGCTAATTTGCAAAAAAATAAATGGCCAGAGCTTATTAGTCCAAATTGCAAACTTGTTTGTTTTAAGATTGTGGAAAAAAGTGTGCAGTGTGTAACAATTTTGGGGTATAAATAAGAAGCCTAAACACTGTTGGTTGCATTATTAAGGCAATTATAAGCCAATCGGTTTGAATTCTGTTGTTGGATAATATGCACACCAGCTGCACCTACTTTCCCAGTTTGGTGTCTGTACAACGCACGACCAACACGTTTTACACAAGAAAAAGCATAATAATAGTAATAATAGTAATCATAGTAATCTAAGCAAAAACTATAGGGTTTGTAAAAACTTTTTGCCTGAACCCCTGGTTGTTTGCATCATATTATTGGCTATCAGGATGGACAGAATGGTCCTTATGTGAATGCTGAATTCATTTCCATTGATTTAAAACAAATGGGGTTTAATGTAGATGTTTTGAAATGTTACTTTGTGCTGTAGATTGGGGAGAACAGTGGCGCTGAGAGGGACGTTTATGAAGAACTGCTTACTCAGGCGGAAATACAGGGCAACGTCAACAAAGTGAACGGTTCGAGACTTTTCCTTCGGGATTATTATAATAATTATTATTATTTTGTCAAATTCAGTCTTTTGAATGTGCTGTTTCTTTGTCCGCAGTGTCTAATTCTTTACAGTCAGTGGATAAAGCTTTATTAGCTGAAGATGAGGACAAACTTTATGAAGCTCTGGCCTCCCCAGCTCTCGCCATGCAGTCTCTAAAACCGAAAAACAAGGGCTGGTACTTCAAACAGCTGGTGGCTGATCGAGAAGCAAAGGAGCAGGTAGTGGAGGGTGGACGGTCCAGGGAAAGATTTTTTGATTGTGTATTTATTGGATCATGGGTTAACTTTTTCTACTTGACAGATCACTCCAGGAGAATCACTGAGTAAAGAGGAGCTGCAGAATGGTGTGAATGCAGCCAATAGCATTGCTGAAAGCTACATGAAAAGTATGAAACCTTTTAATAACTTAAAAAAAAAATCCTATTTTCAGCCTCAGGGTTCAAAAGTTGTTACTGTGTGTAAAATGTAAATGCAAACAGAATGCAATGTAAGTAGTTGTGCAGTGATAGAGGGTTGGCTATTGTCTGAATTTAAAGACAATGGCAAATATTTAGCAAAATAAAAGTCCCTGATTAAACATCTATCGCTATATGCCAAGCGCCTTGTGTCATCTCCCCCACTCTACCCGTGCATCATTCGCTATACATGAAGCGCCTCGCGCCCTCTACTGCTCTCTACTTGTGTGCCAATCACTATAGGCGAAGCGCCTCTCGTGTTCTCCTGCACTCTACCTGTGCGCCAAGCGCCTCACGTTTTACACTCCTCTTGTGTGCCAGTCCATCCTCCACTCCACTTTAACCGTACGCCAAGCGCCTCGCATCTTCCTTTCCAGTCTACCCATGCGCCACTCGCTATGCGACAAACGCCTTGCGTCTTCACCTCCACTCTACCTGCGCAGCAGTCGCTGTAGAGCAGACACACAAGTGCTTTATATTATTTACACACAAAATTATTTAATGAAAATAAAATATATAAAAACATGCGTGTATTGGAATGCAATGTTATGTCAAAATGGCAAAGCAATCAGTGAAGAACTTTCGGAGATTTTGACCAAATGAACATTTACATTTTTATTTCTATATATTAATAACGTCCCTTTACAGGTTTGTAACACAGGAGTGGAATCATTTCCATGTTTTTTTCTCAAAACCCCTTTGTTCCACGATGTAGCTTGAATAATGTAATTTTGAATGGTATGTATAAGTACAGGCTAATTAAAGACAAAACAGCAGGCACTGTTGTACATTCACTCTGTGCTTTTCTTCTGTTGGGTTTTATAAGCATCTGTTTGAAGTCAGTGTGAACGTCGCATCACATTCACTGTGTGCTCTCTGTGATTGGCAGTGCTTAAGGCAGTGGAACAGATCAATGCAGCCATTAGAAAAGGTGTGGCAGAGGAGACTGTGAATGAGCTCATGAATCCAGACGCTCAGCTTCCAACAGTCTACCCCAGAGCCGCTCAGCTCTATCAGAACGAGCTCTCCAGCTTACAGCAGCAAAGTCCTGAGGTCAGGAAACACCACTTACTCTTCTTCCCTGTCCTAAATTATTCACATGCTGTTTACTGTGTAGGGCAGTGCCCAATATGTCGGTCACACAGTGCACATTGGTATATTACTGTAGAACGCACCACAGGTTAGAGAAATGAAGGATATAGGGGACAGGTAAGTGTCCTGCTTAAGTTGTTTGTTTTGGGTCTGGCAAAAAATGTCATCTGTGAAAATTTTTGAGTAGACTTTAAAAGCCTAAATGTGTTTTGTCACTCTGTAAAGCCAATTATAGGTCAATCTGTGTGCATTTTATTAGAGAAGATGAACAGCAGCAGCAACTTCCCTTCAACTTTTTCTCTGTAGAATAGTCTTGGCCGCACAACGTGTTTTACTGAAGGCTCTGAAAAAGAGGCGTGGCACAAAAAACATCTGCCATATTGCTCCAAAAAGCACACTCAATCAAAGTGACTATGGGTACTAGGATACTGCCAAAGCTGCGGGACAAGTAACTTTGTGTGGAAATAAACATTAGAAGAACAACTAGAAACAGAAGTTCGTGAACAAATTTCTGAATTGGGCTTAAAAAAAATACTTACAACTAACAAAAACTTAAAAAAAAATAAAACGACCCAAAAAGGAAAGAAGAGGTGTAGAGTTGCTGAAATTCAAATGAATAGCTGTTGAAACATTTTCAATGGAATTCTATAGGAAAAACACTCTCTGAAAAAGGGGCGTGGCATGATAACTGTACTCCATATTGCTCCAAAAAGCACAAGCAACCAAAGTGGCTATGAGTACTAGGATACCGGCAAGTTTCAACATTGTACGTTAAAAGGTGCGGGACAGGAAACGTGTATAAAATTTGTGTGAGAATAAACATTACAAAAACATTGGAACATTAGAAGTTAGAAGTTGTTAGAAGTCTTTTCCAAGGCTACCTAACAAGTGCACACAAGTGAATAGCTCAGGCTGATTGAGTTATCGGCTATAAACCAAGCCATTTATTTTATATGTTCATCTTCGATAGCTGAATGACGTATGTGTGTGTGTGTGTGTTTCGTTGATCAGGGTTCCCTTTCTCACCCGGAGCTGCTAGTTGCAGTGGAGATGCTGTCGTCCGTGGTGCTGATCAACGAGGCTCTGGACGTGAAGGACAGAGGGGCCGTGTGGAAGCAGCTGAGCAGTCCGGTGACTGGCCTCAGTAACGTGGAGGATGAGTACGCCCAGAGGTCAGAGATGCTTACACAAAGTTGGGGCTGGAGAGCTCATTGTTAATAATAACCACAAAAAATTTACCTGTAAATGATCTCACCTCAAAGGCACTGTAATGTGAAATTTGGTATAGCATCTTCTTACGTACAATTGGTCTCTTTAATCTTTTAAAAACGTGCTAGTTTATGGCTGTCGCCCCCTTAATAGTTGGTGTGAATGGGGACCGAAGATGGGATTTCACAAGCTTTCACAAGAATCTGCTCCAGTTTCTCAGTCAGGGCATCAGAATGACTCTTAACGCTGAGTCTTTCGCGCACTGTGGGTGTGACGATCACGTCATGCTGCGCTGCAGGCACAGATGCCACGCTGTTTCCAAGACAGCGGCAGGGGGTGAAGTTTAGATCTAAATATCAACCTCACATCCAGCAACATGATTATTCATTCTCCCGACATCCGATCAATTATTTACTCCCAAAACGTGGTAAACGAGGCAGAGAGTCGTGTTATAGATAAAGGTTGTGGGCCAGTGATGAGGAGGGGTTAAAGAACACTTTAATTACATGTTTGTGTAAGTCCTCAGGATGCTGCTCTGGTTCTCTTTATTAACTGATGCATGTCGGTCTGTCTGTCTCTCTGTGTGTGTAGCCTGGCTTTACCATGTCTTTGCCTGCCTGTCTCTACTTGTGTGTGTGTGTGTGTGTGTGTGTGTGTGTGTGTGTGTGTGTGTGTGTGTGCGTGTCTGTCACTCTCTGCCCACACGTGTGCGTCTCTCTCTGCCCGCATGTGCCTTTTTCTCTCTGCCCACATTTGCGCGTGTCTCTATGCCCGCGCGTGCACGTCTCTCTCTGCCTGCGCGTGTCTCTCTCTGCTCGCCCCATGCGAGTGTCTCTCTCTTTCTCTCTATCTGCCCGGGCGTGCTTGTGTCTCTGCCCATGCCAGCCTCTCTCTGTTTGCATGTGTATTTCTCCCTTTGCCTGCGTGTGTCTCTCTGTGCCCGCCCTGCGAGTGTCTCTCTTTATATCTCTCTCTCTGCCCACCCTGGCACACGCTCGTGTCTCTCTGCCTGTACATGTCTCTCTCTACCCGCGCGCATCTCTTTGCCAGCTAGCTCGCATGCGAGTGTCAGTTTCTCTCTCTCTGTCCGCAAACGTGTGTGTCTCTCTCTGCCCGCCTGAATGCGAGCGTCTCTCTTTGTCAGTCATTCATACATTTGTACTTTCAAATCAGTGTGGTGCTGCGGGGATGCAGTGTGCTCTGTCATAGATGACGAGCCGTGTTTCGCACCAGATTTTCCTTAAAATGTGTAGATTTATTTTTATTCCTATTAATGACATTCCTTTACTGCTCATTGGAATTTAATTTTGGGTAAAGTTAAGTATTGTTAAAAAGTGTCTCTACCCGTCCGGGCACTTGTCTCCCTGGCCGCGCGCTCGTGTCTCGCTCTCTGCCCATGCATGTTTTTTGATCTACCCATGCATGGGTGCGTGCTTGTGTCTCTCTGTGCCCGCGCATGTGTTTATATGATATCTATAAACAACAAGCCGTGTGGCTTCTGTAGTGACATGGTGGAGTAACACTGTACTGTAGTGATTGCCATGGGGATGTTTATGGCCCACATACAGTGGAATGCGTCAGTGACGAGTGGATGGTTGTGCACTGATGTTGTGTGCAGGTACATGGACGAGCTGATGCGTCTAAAGTCCACGGTGAGGGAAGAAGGCAGTGAGTATTTGACGTGGAACGACATCCAGGCCTGTGTGGACCAGGTCAATGGCACCATCCAAGAGGAGCATGAGCGTAAGTCTGATCTACTCCACACTGGCAGAAGGAAGGTCCTTCAGTCCCTCTGGGTTTTAATCTCCTTGTTTCTCAACACAGGAATCGCTGCAATTGGTCTGATAAACGAGGCGCTGGATGAGGGGGACCCAAAGAAGACACTGGAGGCACTTCAGCACCCTGCAGCTAAGCTCACAGATGTGGATCCCTACATCGCTCAGCATTATTTTGATAAACTGCTGGAGACTCGCAGAGAGAAAGCTCACGTATGTAGCACATGTACACATCTGTCCAACATCAGTGTCTGACCTGATAAATGTACTTCTGGGGAACGCTGAGACATCTCATAAACGCTCCAAAACATCCCAGTAGAGTTAAAGCCCTTATAGATGTGACATCATCTGAACCCTATGGATTAAGACGGGGTCACTTGAGGTTGTGTGTGTGTGTGTTTGTTGGACTCCTAATAGGTCTGCTTCTTTCAGACTTTGTGCTTCAACTCTTATCTTTCCGTTCTAACCCCCGTTCCATTTTTAAGTCTCAGAGTGGCTGTAAAAACAAGGTTCCCTTTATGTCACAGTTCTGAGCAGTAGGAAATAGCACAGCTGCCTTAAAAGGGCAAAACTGGTACATTTTTGGAGCATGACCTCACTTCAAATAGAGATTCCTGGGTGTGATGTTTACCTAGAACTCCCCAGATATACTTGTGACACAGGAAGTGGTTATGGGAGGAATTTCCTTAATAGTTGTGCACCAAGTCTAGGAGTTTTAGTCTAGGACTTGTGCACCAAGTCTAGGTGAACGATGCTGATTGGTGCAGCCTGTTTTATTTTTACTAGAATGCAAGGTTTAAAAAAAAAAAATTAAAATACAAATATCATTTCCCCAAAATACCCCCCCCCCCTCCTCCTTTTAGCCCTTAAGTTACTTTTAGTTTACAACTGTAGAGAGAGAACAACAAAAAAGAAATAAATATAGCCACGAGCGGCAATCCCAGGGTTCAAGCTGCCTGGAGGTCAAGACTGTCTGGCCAACAAGGCAGTAGGAAGTACTAACTAGACAGCAATACACCCAAAGACACACACACACACACACACACACACACACATTGAGTGCTTTTGAAAATCAGCTGATAATTTTTTAGAAAATTCCAGAGACAAGTTTGAAAAGTAGAATTTTTTTTTTACTTTTTGAAACATCTGGACACGTTTACATTTTTATTCAATAGATAAGTGTTGATAAAGTTGTGTATGATGTAGTGCATCTGATGAGTGCGAACATGTTACTGTAGATATAAATATGTGCATGTTATTAGCAGTAAATACATGCATTAGTGAAATAGCACCCCCAGTGGGTGAACGTTTTGGAACTATGTATTCAACATGTTTGTTGCTGTATACTTCGAAATGGAATTTTGGAATGTTCCGGAATACTAAGCCGGTCTCCATGGACATTATGAATTAATTATGATATATGACTTAAATTGCACCAGGCTGATTGAAAGGTTCAACTAGATATATAGCCATTATAGCACCCCCTATAGACACAAGAGCACCAGATTTAATCTGCCTTCTCAGGGACGGATGCTAAATATCTCTGTAAAATTTTTGAGTTTTATATATTTTTTATAAATGATGGATTCATCAGAATTTTCATGTATAGATTAAATAGCAGGTAGCAGCCTGATGGAATGTAAAAGTCCAACTTTTTTGGTAATTACTGAAGAGCATACCCTGCAGGATTTTTTGGGGGGGGGGGGGGGGGGGGCGGGGG
>JAOUQT010327944.1:0-24428 GCA_025769995.1 Xyliphius kryptos
AGCCTGAAAGAAGCAACTGGGAATATGAGGTTTGCATTGTTGTTGTTGTTGTTTTTTTACGAGCATTTTCACGCAGAGAAGACAAAGATTTGGGAGATTTGTATTCAGAAAGCAAGCTGTTCGCACATTTGCTCTGATCAACAGCATGTGGAGCATGCATAAACAATATGACATACGGATGGCAGACTGTCATAGTTACCACCCTACATTTCCTAAATATAATCCACATTCCTAGATACAAAAGAGGAATTAATTGTTGGAAGATTTTAATTGGATTTTAATTGAATTTTAATTTTGTGGCAGTTGTAGGCTTGCAGTTAAGGAATTGGTCTTGCGATAATATGGCTGAAGTGCCCTTAGACAAGGCACCTGACCCCCGGGAAGCACTGTGGAGGTATCTCACCGCTCCAGCTCACTTGTGTATATAAGTTTCACTGCATGGATGTGTTATTTGCAGAGAACCAGTTGCGCTGTGTTTGCTTTATAATTAAGTGTGTGTGTGTGTAAACTGGGTCAAAGCTATTTCTTTGGCCTTGTACAACTTGATAATACATCATTATCATGTTCTGCTAGCCAAGCCATCTTGATCACAGTTTTATAATAATCATTGACTCTCTCCATGTTTTGTAAACTTATCATTTTGATCAAGCTGTTCTGTTAGATAATATAAACAAATGTGCTTCTATGACTGATATAATATGTCAGTATTTAAAAAGTGATGGTATAGTTACCTTGAAAAAATTATCTGATTACAGATTACTAATTATTCCTTTTCCCTGACACCAGGGGTCGCCACAGCAAGTCACTAGCATTACGATCTGTTTTACACCAGATGCCTTTCCTGACACAACCCTCACCCCTTCAGGCTTAGGACCGGACAATTTAGCGTCTCCCATTCACATAGTAGGCATGTCTTTGGACTATGCGAGAAACCAGAGTACCCATTATTTTACATCACTCCCTGGGTCGCATGGAGCATATGTTACTCCCCAAGTCCCCAAGTTAGCATCTCCAATTCACCTAGCTTGGTCTTTGTTATGTATAAGGAAACCAGAGTACCAGTATTGCTGTTGCCTCACAGCACGAACGACCCGGATCTGCATGCCGGGTGGGCACTGGCTGGCCCACAACCCCATGTGGATAAAGCAGAAAAATGGCAGACTATTCGTAGGAATGTAGCGACCAGGTAGAAATATAGTGATGAGGTATATTACAGAGATAAAGTGAATCAATACCATCGAGGCATTTAAAATCAACATTCAAACCTTGTACTGGATACTGTACTGGAATCAGTGCAGTTGGGTTACAACAGGTTACAATCTATGTTCGGTACTCTAATAAAACATAGGCATTGTTAACACCTATTAAATTGTTTAGAATGAAATGAGACATGTCATGACTAAAGTAATATGAATCTTCCCACATGTCTTCATTACAATTCCTTAAATGCTGTTATGACAATAATAACATAACTTGCGGGATTTAACAGGGTTCAGGAACTCCTGTCTGTTCTGATTATCTTGTAGAGTTGCTCAGTGTTCATCCTCTTCGTCCATGAGATCGCCAGGAGTGTATTTAAAAACAGATGTATTACAGTGAATTTTTAAAAGGCTATCTACAAACACTTTGGAGAGTTAGGGGGGTTAAATTGATGAAGTATTGTTTTGTGTGGGTGTGTGGTGTTGGTAAAGCCTCATTAAATTGAGATAAACTAATTTGTGGTACCTTATTACAGATCTATTATCCAATTTTGCCTGAGAATAGTGATACATGGTTATATAACACATAGCTATTTAGCAATTCATTCCCACATGAATAATGGTGAATTATCCAGTTTATTTTTATTTTTAAAGTGTTCTCAAACAAGCCTCTCTCTACTTACCTCTTAATTCTTTTTAAATAAATGCAGTTTGTTTTGTTACTTTACTCCTCCATAATGAAGACTTTGCATGGTGGAAAATACGAAGAGAGAGCTTTAAATATTCTTAATACAGTGAACATTTCATTGCCATCGAGTTGAGCAGCGACTGGCATTCATAATAAAGTAAGCGTTTCATTCCGTCATGGTTGAGCATCAATGTGTGTTTCTAATATAGTGAGTTTAACTTTATTGATTCATAGCATTGGTGTGTTTGCGTAACTAGGGAGTCCTAATAAAATAAGCATTTCATTCTAACGCTTCTAAGTGTCGGTGTTTGATCCTAATAAAGTCAGTGTTTCATTCTGTCGCATCTGAGATTTGTTGTGCCCTCCTAATAAACTGAGAATAGCATTTGTTCACATCAGTGCATTTGTGTTCCTTTATAATAAAGTTAGAATTTTGTTAGTGGACATCTAAAAGTTCTTTTAAAGCCCATGTATCATTAAAATGCAATGCAGTTGGGATGACATTAGTATCTGAGACCAATGTGCACTTTCAACAAAATGTGTAATTTCATATTAAATTAAAAGGAATTAAAAAGTGGATGAAAACTAGCAAGGCAGGTAAACATATGCTTTGTATGTACAAATCGTCATCCTGCTAGTCTAAACCCAGCATACACCTAATCTTAGAAAATTGTGGATTTCAAAACCATGTTGCAGCCCACAGTTACATGAGCGCACATCTTCTTCGACCTTACCGTCAAGGGTGACCTTGCCAGGAGCACAGCTAAAGATGGTATGACTCTCAGACTCAGACCATCTTCACTACTGCTTCATTGCCGTTGTGGAGTAGTGTGAGTGTTCCTCTGACTCTGAGAGTGATACAACTGGAGCCCCAAGAGAAAACCCATGCAAACATGCAAAGAACACAATAATAATAATATTAATAATATCAATATTAATAATACTATTATTAACATTAATAATATTAATAATAATAAATTCAACTTATATAGCACCTTTCAAGATACCCAAGGACGCTTTACAATGGTGTGAAAGCATGTAGCTTTGTTAGCAATAAGGGCAGAGTCAAACAGTGACCTGTGCTATGTCCTCCAATAACAGGATGTGTAAATATGTCAAATATGTAAATAACTAATGGCTGCTTGGGAGCAAAACAGAACTGGCAAAACCCTAACAAGTTCATTTCCAAAGCCGGCAAGTCCACTAGAGCGCTTAGAGCTCCGATCACAGAGCAAACATTGTAAAAGTCCACATGCTACTCTGTGAGCTGGCAGCCATATTGCAGCCACAATTTGGTGATAATTGTAGTTGGAAACTAGAAATGAAGCACTGTCAGCAAAAAGGCGCACAATCAACTCCATCCTCCATCATTAACCACGGCCACAAAAGACAGAAAAACTGAAAAAAATGTAAGTAAGGAAATAAGAAAAGAAAGATATCCACAGTGTACTCTCACCGGAAGCAAAAGCATGCAAACTCCACGCATACGTTTTCGGAGTTGTCAAACCCGGTCCTTCTTGCTGTGAGACGACACCATTGTCCACAGCGCCCCCTTGTGTCCCGCAAAGTGTCTTGTTGGGAACTTGGAGGTCAGAACACTTGGGCTTAAAACCCTAACCTTCTGATTAAAAAGCCCGGAAATTAAACAGTGAGCCTGCATAGCAGTTTATTCGAGATTCATTAGATTACATGGATTCTTAGTAATACTATAGACCTATAGAAACTATGCCATATAAGAACATTATTATAGACCTTTTGGACAGAAATATGACCAATAGAAATCAAGAGGTAAACAGCATTGTGGTAAAATAAATAAATGTTAATTAGTGGAGTCATAGATGATGTACATTTCGAGGGAATAACAATTTATTTTCTATTTTACACCTGCACTTGTGAGGTTTGTTATCATCTCACTGTCAGCTTTGTATTGTCATCTTTCTTTTATTCTCATTCTATCCATCTCATTTAAAAATGGCTGCAGTTTCCCTCTCTATTTAACAGACCTTAATTAAAAATGAATGCTGGGGCTTTCCCTGTGTGGAAAGTGGAGATAACTGCTGTCCTTGGGCTTTACTTTAAAAATTGCCTCATTTCTGAGTGTTCAAGAAAGACAAAGTGAGTGAGAGGCAATGGCATAGAGAATAAAGCTGCCAAGTGATTAGAACTGCACAAAATGTTGGGACGACAATACAGTACTGTGTGTGTGTATGTGTGTGTGTGTGTGTGTGTGTGAGAGAGTGGAGAAGGAGTGAAGTCATTTTATCTAGTTATTTTATCTATAGCATAATCAGCCTGTTCTACTTCCCTCATTGTTTCTGCTTCCCAACAGGAATATATATAATTATCTCATGTCTTGAACCGGCCAGATGGTTTCATAATGCTGTATTTGTCCGTCAATAAGCCACAATAACCTTTTCCAGTGTACAGGTCGTGGAGACAGTAAGCTAAGCAAAAGGGTACAGACAACACTTTTTTTCCAGCCACGTCCAACTATTCCAGAACAAATACCAGGCATTCCCTGTCCAGCTGAAAAATATTTTCATTTCATATCATATCTATGTGCAGTGCAGTCAATTTGAACTAAATATACTGCAAGAGGTGCAGTCGTGGACTTGTGGTTAAGGAATTGCCCTTGCGAATGGAAGGGCCCCAGCTCAATTTCCAGTTCCCAGTTCACTTGTGTGTGTATATATAGTGTGTGTGGGTGTGTTTGCATTGATGGGTTAAAGGTAGAGGACCAATCTGCGGTGTGTCAGCATGGTGGCAAATAGATCATTTTTACTTTCAAATTTCAAAAACTCAACACTGGTAATGCCCAAAGCACATAAGTTTCCTAAAATATGGGCACAAACAAAACTAGGTTCACCAACACTCTGGCAAAAACAGTCTGTAAAAACATAAAACAGAGATCAGTCCAAGACACAAGAGAAAATCCTAAAGAAGCAAAGCTTCCAAAACTAGAGTACAAAAAACACAAACTAGGGCAAAGAGAGCAACTTGGGCATTGCAAAAAACAGAAAGTATATATCTGATCCACAAGGATCTTCTAACTAAACTTCCTTTTTAACTTTCAGCAGAGCAGACCTAAAAGCTTGGAGGTAATGGGTGCAGGTGGGGAGATAATTACTTGCATTGTGTTGCCGGGGATGATACAGTTTCACTAAATTACAAATGTTGTTTCTAAATTTCCCTGACTGGGCGACCTTACAAATTTCTGTGTGGAGTTTGCATGTTCTCCCCGTGTTCGCAAAGGTTTTCTCTGAGTGATCTGGTTTTCTCCTGCATTTCAAAAACACACATTCTAGGTTAATTGCTGTCTCTAAAATGGCCCTTATTGTGTAAACGTGTGTGCCCTATGTTGGACTGGAGTCCTGTCTAGGGCTGTACCTATTGTTGTTTGGGCTCCTGCTGCTATTGTGGCAGCTGCTTTTATTGTTGTTGTTGCTGCTGCTGTTGCTGAATATGCTGCTGTTTGGATGCTATTGTTTTTGCCACTGCATCTGATGCTGCTTTTGCTAATGCTGCTGTGGCTGATGTTCTTTTCACTGTTTTCTGTTGCTCTTGCAGAAACAAATGGTGGTGTTCATTTTCTTCAGCTGTTGTTGTTGCTACTATTGCTATTTCTGCTGTTGCTATTGCTGTAACTGCTGCTGTGTTTGTTGCTGTGGTAGCTGCTGTTTTTGTAGGTTCAAAAAAGCTTTAGTTAGCTACCCAGTTGTGTTTGTCTGGGAAGGTATGTGCATATGTGTTGTAGTGAATGGTAGAAAGGTGTCCTTTGTGAGGACAGAGTGACTTAGAGATGTTAAGCTGAATTGATTATATCCTGAAATCTCCCTCCCTGTTCGTTTCCGTGCCCATATGCAGACCGTAATTATTTACTATGCTGTCATAGTACAAGGTCATGCTAGTTATACCACCATCTGATCCACAAATCACATTTTTTTTACAAAGAAAACTAATCTAATTCTTTCAGATGCAATTATCTTGATGTGAAGGCCTGCTTGAAGATTAACCCAGCTTGCACAGATAAAGGTGATGACTTTCATTTAGTATCACACAAGAATGTGACATTGCACTATGGCTAATTTAAACTGTCAATCTTTAGCACAGTCTTTAAGATTAAGACAAATTAAACAGCACGGAAGTTGTGGATTGTAGCCAAAACAATTATGCGCTATCAAGCACAAGTATGGTCGTAACAGATTATACTGGGGAAGGGCTAAATTTTCTTGGCATCCATTCATATACATTTTATAGGAATACATTTGTTTTGTACCCATATATTTGCAGAAACCACATTATTACTCATGCCACCTATATGTCGTTGTCCGGCTTGTTCATTGGGGATAAAATGTTTTAAACTTCATGATTAAAGCTATTTTGGGACAATATTCAAATGCAGACACACACTATATATATAAAAGTGAATTGAACTGAATTGAAGCTATAGTGTTTAGACACAGTTTGCTTTTTGTATAGACTACAGGTTTGTCTGGCACCTTCAGCGTTGTTTGATTCTCGACTGACCCTGTCTTTGCCTTGTGTTTTTAACACTGTTTTGGATTATGTGAACTTGCCTTGTAATAAACTGCCCTTGTGTAGCGCCTACAGTACATGCAAATATTTTGTGCTATGTCTCTAAAATAAATTGCATTGCAAATGTCCATGCTGCTGCCTTTCATGCTTCTCTGTTGCCATCTCCTGGCCTGCAGGAGAAGACAGACTTGTTCAAAATATGTGCAGTTTACATTTCTTGTTGTTTTACAGATGAAACCCTAAATGAGATGCATTTGCATTTGACATTTCTATTAAGCATTCTATCACGTGTGTGTGTGTGGCCAGATGGAGTAATTATATTCGAGGCTCAGTGTCCTTTTCTCTAATTACTAAGCTGCAATAATGTAACATGTAAATAGAAGCAGATAATTAAAGAAATGAAATCCGGAGTGCTCAGTGTGCCCCATTTCCTTAATGAGATGGACGCAAGCAGGGTAAGACTGATTAGTGATAATCAATCTGATTGATACCCATTTAAATTCTTATAGCCATATGAATACAGATCCAGTGATGTTTGTCTCTTTTATAAATGTTCTAATTACTTAGACAATTAGATCCTTATACTTAGACAGTTCTAGTTAGACTGGAAACCTATTTTACTATAGCTTTTTATTTTATTTTATTTTATTTTATTTACTATCAGGATACAGGTGGCGCAGTGTGCTGTCACCTCATAGCAAAAACAACCCAGGTTTACTTCCGGGTAAGACGACTCGAGATATTTCTAAGTGGAGTTTTCGTGTTCTCCTTGTGTTCCTGTGGATTTTCTTCAGGTGCTCCAGTTTCCTTCCGCATTCTATAGACGTGCATGCTAGGTTGATTGGTCTCTTTAAAGTGGCCCTTAATGTGTAAATGTGTGTGATTGTATGTGAGATGAGATGGTATTCTACATTCTATGGTTGTAACGAGTGGTTATTTGGGGTCACCATTGCCTTTCCATCATCTTGAACTAGTCTGCCCATTCTCCTTTGACCTCTTAAATCAAAAGGCATTTTTGTCCACACAACTTCCGCTTACTAGATATTTTATCTTTTTCTGACCCTAGAAACCCTAGAGATGTAAAACCTAGAGATGTAAACCCTAGAGATGGTTGTGTGTACAAAAACCCAGTAGATCAGCAGTTTCTGAAATCCTCAGACCAGCACCATCTGATACCAACAACCATGTCACGTTAAAATCAACTACATCACATTTTTTCTCCTTTCTGATGCTCAGTTTGAACTGCAGTTTTCTTGAACACTTCTACATAACTTAATGTGTTGCGGCAATGTGATTGGCTGATTGACACAAGGTAATATGTGTTTATGATGAATCCAGTAAATTTTTAATTGTTATAATTTTTTTAACGCGCTGTCTTTAACAGGTGCCTAAGTAAATGAGTCTAAATTACTGGTTAAATAGTCGGGGGTTCAAGCCCATTAATCTCCACAGTAATGTACATTATGTTTTCTGAAATTATTTTTGTGCAAAAAAAATACTATAATTTGTCTATAGCAATGGATTTTATATAAGACGAATTGGTAGAAAAAGATTTTAGGAACTGGGTCCAACAAGTGCAAGAAAAACTACCTGAAGTATTCACTTAAAACATGCACAATGTTTAAAAAGTTATCATAAAACAGGTTATAACAAGAACGCAACGCAACAAACATTCTGCATATACAGTAGATTCCCAAACTTGCATAGATTAAAATGAATACAGCAGCTTATCGTCCCCAACCACCAGGTGGCAACAACATTGCACCACATGGCAGCCAGTCCCCTTAATCTATTGTATAGGTAATTTGTAATCACTTGTTTTGTTTAAGTGTCTCCAACATGCATTAGATAATGAAATATCCTCTTCGGATAGTATGACCAATATTTTTTGCCTAGACCTTGTTTATTTATTTTGCTAATCAGCGGTGCACATTTTCACCACAGGACTGTTTGCATTTGGTGTTTGTGAATATGCATGCGATCATCTTCAAAATCTCTTGATCTTGTCATTGTAACACATATAATATGAACCATAGCAGATGCAGGAAAGCAGTAAATAGTTATATACTGTTTTTATCAGAGTCGTAAAAGGAAATAAATATACTTTTGCCGATATGTTTAATGACTCACTAATTTCATACAGTATTAATCTGTTGAATTCCTTATTGTATAAGGTTTAGCGTGCATTATTCATTTATATATTAAATGTTCTTTATTATTGGGTGAAAAGGTGGCGCTGGAGGTGCTGCTGCCTCACAGCAAGAAGGACCCTCAATTCTGATTTAGGCAATTTCTTTGTGGAGTTTTTATGTTCTCCCCGTGTTTATGTGAGTTTGCTGCGGTGCTCCAGGTTCCTAGTGTATTTCAAAGATGTGCATGCTAGGTTAATTGTTGTCTCCGAAGTGGCTGTGAATGTGTCTGTCCTATGATGGATTGACGCTCAGTCTAGGTTGGTTCCTGCACTTGCACCCAGAGTTGCCGGGTGGGCATTGGTTGGCAAGCGACTCCATGTGGATTAGGTGGAAGGAAATTAATGAATGGATAAATTAATCTTCTTTATTAAACTAATTGATGCATGTTTATACTAATTAGGCATGTATAGAGTGCCTGCTTGAGATCATGGATGCGGATGCGGTGACCTGGGAAATTTCCGTGTGGAGTTTGCAGGTTTTCTCCGGGTACTCTGTGTTTCTTTGCACATTTCAAAGACATGCATGCTAGGTTAATTAGTGCTTTTAAAATGGCCCTTTATGTGTGAATATGTGTGTTGATGACGCCCTGCCTAGGGTTGTTCCTGCCCTTGAACTTGCTGGCTGGCAAGTGGCCCAGTGTGGATTTAGAGGAAGAAAATGAATGAATGTATGAATGAATCTTCTTTATTAAACAAATCTAACATCACACTGTCACGGCGCTCCAGTTATTTAACGGTAGTGGCATGACTGGGATTAAAAATCCCTCCTTAGTTGCACTGTGGCTGTGCCTTACCATTTATGTCTGCGTCTCTGTTTGTAGTCATGTCTGTATTTGTAGCCTGTGTTTCCAGAGGCATGCGCGTGCTATTTTAATATCACTCAACTGAATTTTCTTCCCGATTTTAATTGGCTTGCCTTAAAGTGGGCTTGGGAGTGAAATTTAAGGCATGTTCATTTTTTAATGTATCTGAGTTGTGTTATATCTGTAGTGTTTTATGGTGTTAATTAGTATTTTTTTTGTTTTTGTCTGCTGGATTCCAAGGATTTAAAAGTACAACTCAACATCAGAAACAGCAGCCACCTAAACTTATTCCCTCACCTGCCACGATCCTCACCTAATCACCCACAAACTGTTTTGTGCTTTTGTCTCCCTTTTTTTTGTGTTGTGTGAAAATAAAATGTTCTTGCACTTCCGTCCGCGTTTAATGTTTTTTTATGCAAGATGGCTGTGCTGACTTGTAACACAGATACAGCGGAATTGTCACTTACTTAATTTCTTTTTATTTAACCTTTAAATTATCAGGTTGATCTTGTTGGGACAAATTCCTTACAAGATGAATTAATATATTGTTTCTCCAGATTCAGAACGCTCTGTAGTGAATTCCAAGCAAATGTATAAAGGTACGCTTTATGAATTCATTGCAAAATTAAAACATTAATAATAAAACATTAATAATAATAATAATAATATTAATAATACAATTCACTTATATAGCGTCTTTCAGAATTCCCAATGACGCTTCACATCAAGAAATAATTAGATAAACCTAATCATAAAGAGACAGAAGACAGAATTAGTGAATAGAATATGGAAGAGAGTTCCATAGAGTAGGGGCAGTCACATTAAATGCCAGCAGGCCAGCATTAAAAGATCTAAGTAAACACAGGGAAGAAAATAACAATAATTGAAATGTAAGGAGTAGGTACTCTGGGTTCTTGAGATATACCCACATAAATATTTATGGAGTTGGCATAGGATAGCTTTATATTTGAAAGTGTGCCAACCTTCGAGGAGACATGTAGCGAGTGACATTCAATGTTGCCATATAAAGTGCAGCGGTAAGTTAAGGCTTTGCAATTTGTGACAAACCTCAAGCCCCATGTTACACATGTTGCAGGGGTATGCATATACATTTGACTAGCTGATGATAGCAATGCAAAAAAAAATGATACTGAGTAAAATTGAAGTATTTATAACCAGCCATACCCATAATTCAGATTTTCTTGATCTTCAGATTCTACTATTAAAAATCAAGGTTATTTTGGAATGCAGGCATTACGGGTTTGTTTAAGGACTTTGTGGGAGGTCATAGACAAAGTCAAAGTTAACTTTATTGTCAATTTGAAATATGTACAAGACATACACAGGATTGAAATTATGTTATTCTCACACTCATAGTGCAGAAATAAACATGCAACACTTAAGTACACATCTAAGCATAAAATAAAATAAAATGCGCGTCTGAGTAAAGTGACATATGCATAAGTAAATAAATAGTAGGTACTGTATGTATAACATATGTATAAAATAAGTCCCTGATATATGATTTAAGGTTTGATTGAAGTGACATATACAGTAGATTAACATCAGTGAGTTGGCTACTGTACAGATGAACAGAGGTGCGAATTGTGCATATAAGTCTATATAGTGGTATGTGCAAAGTTTATTGAGTGTTAAGTTTGTGTGTGTTATGTGTAGTCCATTAATCCAGACATTGTGTGTTAATGAGATAAGAGAGGAAGGGGGCAGAGCAGAAAGAGAGTGGAGCATCCTGACTGACTGATGAATTAAGCTGTCCCTCAGTATGCTGGTTCTAGCTCTGAGACTCTGCAGTCTTTTCCCTGATGGCATCTCCCTGATGTGTGTGATCGCCTGCCACACCGAGGGCTTTCTAAGTGGGCTTTCCGAAGGGAATGAGGTACCGACGTTTTTCTCGGCCGCTCTCCCGATGCACTGAAGGGTCTTGCGGCAGGACTATACAGGACTATACTACTAATGCAATAATGCTTTCATATTCTGAAAAATCCAATTTCTCTCTCTCCCTCTCTCTCTTTCCCTCTGTCTCTCTCTCTTTCTCTCTCCCTCTCTCTGTGTCTCTCATCAAGGCATTTTTGTCCACAAAACTGCCGCTCACTGGATTTTTTTTGTCTGCATAACTTTGTCTGTATAACAAATGATTAAACACAATGTGCAATCCATCATAGCGTTTATCATAAAGATAAATCTGTGTATAAATGGTAATGATAATGATGACCATAAGCTTTTAATAGTTGAACAATTATTTATTTACATATGTGGTCATAAATATAAATGAATAATCATTGAACAAATATAACAATCTTTGTAAGGAAACATATAGTAGTTGCTTATTGATTTTATTTGCAGTCAATCCCTTAGTTAAAGTAAATGCGGGACAAGTCTCTGGTGTGACAGTAAGCTAAAGCAAACCAAAGTGTACATAAACCATGAAGCTAGTACTGTTTAGATAATATTACAATCAAAATGCCTTCGCTGTATCAAGTATCTTTTTATTGTTGTTGGTCATAATTGTCAGTAAAATGAATCTCGTTTCAGAATATAAGGCCGTCTCGCTTTCTTGACATGCAGCTGCCTTTTTAGAATATATGGAGATTTTCGTTTCAGTGGCTTCTGGTCAACTTCAGTGTATTCTTGGTCAAGCTGAAATCAGAGACAGAGAAAAGTGACCGATTTAGCTATAAGATGCAATTTCGTTGTTCCTGTTGTGTGTGAAGGTTTAGTGAAGTCATTATGTCATTAATGTGGCTGATCTGGGTTTGTTGAATATTTAAAGGCATCAGTTAAAGATGTACTAAAATATTGTCTTTAAGGTCTGCAACTGCAGAGTAAAAGGTGTTGTATACTAATTTACTAATACATTGTTTCCTTTATACTCCCTGTCTCACCTCTCTGGGATGAAGCACTCTGCAGAGGATCAGGGGATCATACAGTTCCTGTGATGCTTGTCTGAGAAGAATGGAGACCTTGTGGTTATAATCCAGTGGCATTTTGTTTGCATACCAATCATCCTGCCAGGGCTCACTGACCCTCGCCAGCATCCGACACAAGTTTAGGACAAGCATCTGCCCCAGATAGGAGCTGTGTTTGTTCTGTTGTACCTACAGGCAAACACACACATACCCAGAGAGAGAGAGAGAGAGAGAGAGAAATTGGATTTTCCGAAATATGAAAGCATTATTGTGCTCTAAAACAAACCAATAACACACCCAGTTCTTAGTTCTTACCCTTCAACTCTTCATGCAGGGTTTTTTTTGTCTTATGTGCTCTTATTCTTGCACTCACACAATGAACTAACTTCACTAAAGCCTGACTTGTTTAAATAATTATGTTTAATAACTTAGATTGTGTAAAGTCTATAATAAAGAACCCAAAATGGTCAAAAGAAGCACTTTTATCTGAAAGCAGACCATTTAAAACATTGAGTACGGTGACTGAAATGCATTCAGATGACGGTCTAGCTGATGGAACATTCAATAGTCAGTATATGTCAAAATGATTTGTTTTGTAATGTTTCTGTGCACAGAGCACTGGTCACTTTCAAGGAAATGCATTTCAGGCAAATCCCTCAAGTGAGAATGTGGTTCTTAATTCAATTCCACACTATTAGAGAATCATTGTCATGTCTGATTGTGAGTAAATTGCAATAGTTCAGCAAATGCGTCTGGAAAGTGAATGCAATCTCTAACAGCAGCACACTTCTCGGCTTGCCCACATTTTGCCTCGAGACTTGTGGATCTACATTAAAGAGCTATGCCATCGTCCCTTTTTTCATCATTATACTACAAACACTTAGCATGTTTTTACTTGTATTTCATTCTAAAGGAATAGATTGGTTATAGATATTTATTGATTTATGATCGGTGGAAATAAATAAGCCAGATAATATAATAAGTCTTTATATTTCTCAAAGAACCAGGCTAAAATATTAGTGGGTTTATACGCAAATGGATATTTAGGATTAAATAAAGTTTATTTCAGCTTAATAATTATGGCGTGTCTTAATAATGTACAGCATCGTAAGAATACGCTGACTATTACTGTAAATAATAAGTAAAAGTGAATGCTGTGAAGCCAACTCCAGTATAATTCTGGATAATATTTCATCACAATTGCTAATGTCATATGCCATAATTGCTCTGCAATGTTTGACTGCACAGTGTTAAATGGTATAGACATAATATCTTGTCATCACAATCTCTTGTCAGCTCTTGTAACCCAATTGTCCAATTGTTATAGCAATCAATTCAGGATACTTGGAGTTTTTTTTACCTATCTATGTAAGTCTATGTAAAAATGTATTGTTCTTAAAGTAAACCGACATGATGAATACTTAATGTCTCAAAAGTCAAACCAACAATCCAAAGAATTTCCACAGACTAGCTGCAGTCACTTAAGGGAGACTTACTAACTCTGTAACACCTGTCCCTTTTCCAAATCTCTATTCATCATCAAATTCCTTTTTAACCTGCCTGCACCACCCAGACATCAAATTCTACATCCTCCTTCACAGACTTTTTTTCTGGTTGTTAATCTGTTATAGCCCAAATGAGGATGTGACTCCCTTCTGTTTTGGTTACTCTGAAGGTTTCTTCCTCTTATCATCTCAGGGATTATTTTCCTTGACACTCTCATCACCTGACTTGTTCATTAGGGAAAAATGTGCTTTATGCGCTTTATAAATAAAATTCAAGTGCATTGTATTGAATCAAATTTCTAAACACCAGTCTCTCCACATTAAAAAATTTGTAAGGATTTCAATCTTAATAAGTGAAATTATGGCAATACTCTACCCGTGAATTAAAGAGGCTGCGTAGTATCTCCTCTGCCATTCCATCTTCAGCCTGTTCAGATCCTGGGAAGCAAAAATAGTGCATTAATTATGCTATGAAAGAACGCAAGCAAAAATTTAGCAAAGGGCCCACGTGAATATTATTGTTGGGAAAAACAGCAGTTCCTATCATATAAGTCCTTACTCGTCACTCCATAACTATTCTGTGAGCTTTATAACTTTGCCAGATTTGCCTAATACACACAAACGCACACAGCGAGAGTATATTCATTGGAAATTGTCATGAATTGCATGCTGTTTTGCAATTACTTGCATCATAGTTAAAAAAGTAATTGAAACTATTTGAAATAAGCATAGCTTATTTTGTGACTGTTAGAGTGAACTGTAAGATGTAACAATATGACAGTATTTCTTTCTCTTTCTTTCTCTTTCTCTCTCTCTCTCTCTCTCTCTCTCTCTCTCTCTCTGAGATTTTATTTTAAATATAATTAGACATAGTATCTAATGGAATAAAAATACATTGGATGTGTTTTGCATCTCAGTAAAAATATGAGTTAAGGATAACTTGTAATCTAATAATTATATTATCCACTCAGCTAGACAAATTCTTTGCTTTATAATGCATTTCTTGAGGTATAAATATCTAAGCTCCAGCAGGAAAATCATCTTACAAACATATTCTATACTTACTATTATAGCCTAATAAGGTGAAACTGGCATAGTAATAAACACCAAGCAAAAATCTATATGGTACTGAAGACTGTACAATAATGAAGTGCCTACCTGTACAGAGTCCGTTATTGGTCAGAAATAGAAAAACCACAAAGGTCAATTGCACTTGCATCTTACTGACAATCCCACAGATGTTGCACCTTTGTTCTAGGCCCAAGTCCATAAGGTTAAAGGTTAAGCGCAAAAAGGATAAACAGAGTAAGGAAAAAATGTGAAAAAGTGTAAGATTAGGAAATCAGGATGACCCCAACATACACTTTTTATCTTGGTCACTTATCCAGCTTGTTGTGTCGTGTGTCCTGATGCTTATTCTGGACTAACCTAAAGAGCACTAGGCTCCATTCCACCCAGTATATAAGAGCTGGAGTGATGTCACAGGCTGCTTCATCCTATCTCCTCCCTCCCCTCTCTGGCTCTCTCCATCCTTTCCCGTCTTGTCCTCTCTCCCATTAGCTCCGTGTCCTGCGTTTTTATGACATCAGAGGACGTAGAATAGCGTGTTTTTCACTTCATCAGCTGACGTGAAAATTCTGTATATGTTCATCTGATTTTTCTTCTCCTTTTTTGGATCTGAGATGTGTAAATAAGTTTGTGACGCAGTAGTGTATTAAAAACGCATGTGGTGTTTGCAATAGTGCTTCACTGAAGATGTTTTGCATTTCAATCTTTGAACACTCTTGTCTAAGAAATTTTAAATATAGGTTTACTCAACAGAACAGACATCACTGATGTAACCTTGAAGTCTTGTATTCGAAACACTAAGTAGTATTACTAATTAATTCTTAATATCCTGTAGTATCCCGTGACTGTATCCCTGTGTGGATTAAGTGGAATATATTGAATGAATAAGTGATTGAATGAATGAATGAATGAATGAATGAAAGAATACAGATCTCATCAAAAACTTCACAAACTTTGTTTTATTGTGTCACATATGCTTGTTGTTTATGTAAAAATATTAGTATATGTTATAAATATCTGCTTAATCCACTAGCAGGCACGGGCCAGCTGGAAACTGTGGGTGCAAGGGCAGGAGCAACCCTAGACAGGGCACCAATCCATCATGGGGCACACAAGCACACACAGTCACACAAACATTTACACACTAAGGGCTTCATTAGAGAAACCAATTTGTGAAACGACTCAAATTACTAACAGGGGGTGCATGTCCCCAAAGCATAGTTTACTCAAAGCATAGCTACTACATTAGCTAACTCGTATGGTAGGATGTTTGTTTGTTCATTGGTTGATTTATGTCATTATCGGCATCAAGGGCCATGTTAATGACAGGAACACAATTACATCTTATACATAAGTCATATATCTGTACACAAGTCGACGACAATTTGGAATCTCCAATTTAGATAGCGTAGTCCTTGTTCAGGACCTGTTGAGGGGATTTGTTAGTTTATTTGAATGGCATTTCGTGTATATACAGTATGTACAAATGAAGGGTGGCACAGTGGCACACTAGGTAGTGCTGTCACCTCACAGCCCGAAGGACGCGGGTTCGACCCCCGAGTGGGGCACCCTGGGAATACATTTCCAGGGGGTTTACAGGGCCGTTTGCAAGCTCTCCCTGTGTCCGTGTGGGTTTCCTATGAGTCCTCAAATTTCCTCCCACAAACATGTGCTAACAGTGTGTGTGAGTGAGTGTGTGTATAATCTTTAAATATGATAAAGTGGGTATGAAATACACAGTAAATGAATGGATAAATGAATGAAGGAATGAATGAATAAAACTTTACATGTTATTGAAAATGAAACACATTTTATTTCAATAAAGACAAAATGTACACTCACTGGCCACTTTTTTAGTTACAGCTGTTAAATTGATAAATATGTATGTTAACCTAATGATTCCCCTTTTCCAGACATTGCTTTGCTGGAGAGAACAGAAGCTGGTGAGTGAAGTGTGTGTGGGAGTTTAATGGCCATATAGTCAGTGTTGAGAATCTGCAAATTACTGTTTGAGAAATACTGAAAAAAATCCAAGCAACTATTGCAAAACACAGTTTTTTAGTAATTTCAACCTAAGGATAATTTAAGTAAGACCTAAAAACATTTATTAAATGTATTAAGTTCATCTGTTTAAAATAACATTTCATATTAATGCTCTATATTCCTAAAACCAGCTCTAATAAATGTAAAACAAACTAACACATGTAGCTATATAATTATTAATATAACTATAAACTTTAACTAACTAGAATCTGTAACAATAACTATAAACTTAAACTAAAAGCAAATGATGAAATCTAAATATTTGTATAATAGATAGATAGACAGACAGACAGACAGATAGATAGATAGAAACATGTTTTACATGATTTACTTAGAGTTTATGGGTTGTTCTAATAAAAAGTATAATATTTAGAAACTTTAAGTTAGAACATGGTTAAAATGGTTATTGCATAGAAATTATAATAGAGGATGAGTTGTTGTATTTAGACAATATTTTTACAGTCATATAACAGTTATACACTGTAAACCACATTAAACTATCACACAGTGATATAACAACATCACACCGGAGTAAACACAGTAAATGACTAAATTATATTCTTACAGTGAGGGTAGACAGTTGAACAAGAGTAACTGTGTGTTTAAAATAACTATGGGTTTAAAAGTTTGATGCATTTTGAACCAGGCTTAAATTTCATTCCCAGAGTCAATATGAGCCAAAGAAATGGGGCAGATATGGAGAAGACAACTTCCTGTGTTAAACAAAAAAATTAAGCAATTTGTGTGTACAGAGGAAGAAACTGAGATATTTCTAAAAATATAATAAAAAAGATAATATAACAACAATTCTTGACAGTGAACAACAGCGCTTTATGCTAATAAAGTCAAAATGCAACGCTTTGAGCCTCCATCTTCCTGTAATTAAGTTCTCATAAAACAAGATTTTTTTTTTAATCTCACAATTCAACACATTTAAATGCAGAGTCGGCAGAAACACTCTCAAGTCGCATTTGTACTTTATCGAGAAAGTCGAAGTATCAAAGCTGTTTTGCACAAAAATGTAATGGAAACACAGCTTTGTGACATCAGAACAGTCCTCCACAGACAACATCTAACTGGATTAAGTAAATTACAACACCAACAAATTTTAACACCAGAATTGCTACACAATGAAGGCAGGTTTGAAGTAAAATTCAATGTGTTTCAAATTAACAATATTATGTTAAATTTTATACTTCCCATTTATTATTGCCTTTTACAAACCTAAGGTTGATTTACAATTAAAGAAAGAAAAACAAAAGAAGTCGAAATGCAGCATCAGCAGCAATGAGGGCAGAGTCAACTAACAACCTGTGCAACGTCCTCTGACATAAATTTTAGTTAAAAATAAGCTTTTACCAGATACTTGTTCCCAGTTTCATTATACCAGTATTTTGTGTAAAGGAAATCAGTCACACTGG
Organism: Xyliphius kryptos; assembly: GCA_025769995.1. Lineage (NCBI taxonomy): Eukaryota > Metazoa > Chordata > Actinopteri > Siluriformes > Aspredinidae > Xyliphius > Xyliphius kryptos. Next base: position 18,382 of record JAOUQT010327944.1, read on the forward strand.
TGATTCAAAGTGAACTCTTTAAAATAAGGGGTTTCAAATCTGCTTAATGGTGGTCTAGTCGACATGCTTATTCTATTTGTTTGGGGAGGGGAAAATCCCTGGGGGGATTCCCAGTCGCTTTATTAGGTACACCTGTTTAATTGCTCGTTTACACAAAAATCTAATAAGACAATCACATGGCCACAACTTAATGTTTTTAGTCATGCAGCAATGGTCAAGACAACTTACTAAAGTACAAACCGAGCATCAGAATTGGGAACAAAGGTGATTTAATGACTTTTAACATGGCTTAGTTGTTAAAACTAGACGGTGCAGGTCTGAGTATTTCAGTAACTGCGGATCTCATGGGATTTTCACACACAACCATCTTTATGTATCTTTATCATAATTATCGGGAAAAAATATCCAGTAAAGGGCAGTTGAGTGGATGAAAATGCCTTGTGCCTGATGTGTGAGGTCAGAGGAGAATGGGCATGCAGCCTGGTAGGAGATGATTGACCTGCGACTCAAATAACCACTCGTTACAACCAAGGAATGTATAATACCATCTGTGTTGAAAGAAACCTACGAAGAATTAAGACAGCTCTGAAAACAAAAGTGGGACCAACCTTTGACTTGCAAGGTGTACCTAATAACGTGACCGGTGATTGTATAAAGATGTATTATGGTCTATGTCCGGGCTTTGCACTAACAAGCACTCCAGCAGTAGTAAATAATCAGGTATCCTTCACTTTTGTCTGCTTGCTTTTTTGCTTGGAAAGTGAGCGGATTTGAGACGCAGCCCAACTCCCTCCACGTAGTGGGACGTCCCATTTACACACAGGCTAGATCAGACTGCGTTTAAACCTGCATTAGTTGGGTAACTTTTTCCCCTTTCCGAAGGTGTCCTGCTTTTTCTCTGTGCTGCACTCATTTGTGCTCTGATCCTGGATGTGTGCGATGTCTCGGGACTGAGCGCTTTTACAAACAAACACAATGGCGCCGTTTGGACGAAACTTTCTGAAAGCGCGAATGAAAAGCAAGTAGGTATTTCCAAATGATATTTAACTTTTGTAGGACGTTTAAGGCGCGTTTGTAAAATCTTTTTCATAGATTAAGCTTGTGAAATTAAACACTTGGAGGGTGAGGGCTTGTTTACAGGTACACTTCTGTTGAATTGTATGGAGATCAGGCTCGTGTGACTGCAGGTGTTTGTGCGCGTGCCATATACGCATCATAATACAATGTCTATATTACATTATATTCTTATAACGTTTGTCCAAACATTTTTGACCCAAGACCACATAGGGAAAAATATAAAAAGGGTCTGGCTCTTGATATTTAGTGTGATATTTAATAGTGCCTGCAAAGCACTAGTTGTTATTCCCCATAGTTATTCTGCTTCGTATTTTTTAATGATGCGTCCACACATTTACGCATAAAAATGTAGCCTGAACCACTTAATATACAGATACCATATCACCGGCCATTTTATCACCAGCCATTTTATTTTATTATATAGGTAAACTCACCATTTTATTAGGTATAATTTGTGTTTAATACATTTTTATCACAAATATATAATCAGCCAATCACATGGAGGAAACTCAATGCATTTAATGATGTAGCGGTGGTTAAGGAAACTTACTGAAGTTTAAACCGAGGATCAGAATGTGGAAGAAAGATGATTTATGTGACATTAAAAGTGGCAATGTCAGACGGGATGGTCTGATCTGGGATTTTTCATGCACAAACATCTCTAGAGTTTACACAGAATCGTATGTTGATGTTAGAGGTCAGATGAAAATTGGCAAACTGGTTTTAGATGATAGAACGGCAACAGTAACTCAAATAACCACTCGTTACAACCAAGGAATGTAGAATACCATCCAGGTTGAAAATATGCCATGAAGAATTAAGGATGTTCTGAAGGCTAAAGTGGGTTCAAAATTTTACTAGTAAGGTGTGCCTAATAAAGTAGCCAGTGAGTGTAGCTTCTTATTGTTCACTTGCACTTTTTCCCAGTTTTTAAAGAAATATGCTGTTAAGATGTTTGAGTCCTGGTGAAATTCTACAGCTCTTCTTGGCCCGTTACTTGCAAGTGTGTTTTAAACAGTACTAATAACGTGTGCCCAAATCATTTGCACTTTAAAATATAACATTTGATAACACACTGATTGGGGTTTTCTATAGACATTCTTACTGTATATTACGAGTGCATACAATATATATTTTAAACACATTTATGTAGTACAATGACGTATGATCTGATCTTAAGCATTGCTTTTATTTTGTCTGAGAGTAGTCTGACATGTAATATGATGCTTTGCTTACAGGCAGACATTCAGTTATCGGTAACATTTGAATTTTTGGTGGAAAAGTATAGGAATCCGAACGCATGCATAATTGGTAGAAAAAATACAGTAGTGTGAAAATATGTACTTTATATCTTTTATAAACACACACTGTAACTATGTTAAATTTTTATTTAATACATATCACGGGTATCACGACTCCTGTCGTCTTTTTTATGACTTTTTGTGAGTTTGTTTGACTTGTGAATCTGTTTTATTTCTCAGTATGTTTTCTGATATATATTAAATCCCTTGTCATATCAAGACTGGACAATTGTAACTCTCTATTAGCTGGGCTACCATTGACTGTGATCTGATGTATACAGCTGTTCCAGAATTCAGCTGCAAGACTCATGTTCAATGTTCTCCCACACTACACCACTGCTACACTCTCTCCATTGGCTTCCTGTAGCTGTTCGCATCAGATTAAAAATTCTGATGCTCAACTACAAAGCCAAAACTGGACCTGCACCCTCCTAGCTTGCAGCACTCATTACATCCCACACTTTACACACCTCACACACTTCGGTCCTCTAACACTGCTTGATTAGTCCACCCATCTGTCAGGGGACAAGGATGGCATGCATCCGGATGCTTCTGTTCTGCCTCCTAACTGTTGGAATGAATGTCCCCTCAATGTCTGAACTGCTGAGTCACTGGCTATCGTCTAAAGACACATTTATTCTGTGAACTTACAGCTACAGGGGCTTACAGAGTAGTGGTCATTTACAGAGTTTTTGTTACAAAAAAAAGGGCATCATAAAAACTATATTTAAATATTTCTCTCCAGGTTCTTCACTGTTTTTTTCTTAATTTGTACCACTTTGTACAACAATAGTGCCACCATTACAAGGTTATGAAAATAGGCTGTAAACATACATCTTGTACTTTGTTGTCATTGGGATTATGAAAACAGTTTAACCAAAAATATAGTAAATTACTGTAAAAAACATTTTTATTACAAAAGGTCAAACCAAATATATGTCATAGGCATATTTTTGTTGTTCTTTGGAGTGTGAATGCGAATATGTGAGGGGAACATATTATTACTAGATGTATTTCATGCTAGGTGACAGATGGATTAGCAATTTGTGATTGTTTGGCACAAAAAAAAATAAGATGTGTGTGATATTGCTTTGTGTCAGGGACCCAGGAACTCTAGCAACCTAGGGGGATTTCTGAAAAATGGCAACCAATGGCTTTCAGTGACGAAAGCAGGTATTACGGCACTGTCACATACAGTAATGATATCTGGCTGTTTTAAATTCACGCACTGATTAGATGGCTATATATGTTGATACTTTTGTTGATACTTTTTTGACGCTACCTATACTAAAATTGTGTATTTGTTTTGTTCCACATTGAGCCTAGTTCTTTGTTTTGTGTTTCTTATGGTTACTAGTTTATTTCTTTGTTTATTTATCTTCTAAAAGGATCATTATTAAAATACTTCTGCCTCCTTCTGTGTATTCCTGTGTGGCGTTGCGTTACAGAATGCAGCGCCCCATACATGGAAGTAGAGGAGAGGATCACCTTAAGCTGGACTGGAGTGCATTATTCCCATGGTTTTTCCGGGAAGAAAAGATTCAGCCTGTTTCACCATCGGCAGGAATGTGCCTGGCAAACAAAGATATCCTGTTCAAGAAGAAATAAGATGTCACCTGTCACCTGGCGCCGATTAACGCTAATCTACACAGTGTATTTAGGCTGTAGGTTTTGCACTTTGTTTTTTTGTGGTTTATTTTTAATAGTGTTGAGTGTAATGGGTTCATAATGGCTTTATGTTCTGTGTTTGTCTTTATTCTCGATTCAAGTGCAAACTGTTGAAGTGTCTGTTTGGAACGTCTGTGTCAAGAGTGCAGGTACTTCGTTTAGTTTAGTTTAGATAACAGCGCCTTCGCTGTTAGCTTTTGTTTTGTGTTTATTTTTCATTATGTGTACGCATGCGCCACATCTAGTGTCAGTCTCGGATGTGTCCTCAGACGATGATGATGTCACACCCTACGAGCTGTACACTCTATTCATGCTTTCGTCAGAGTCTGAGGATGATGCAGTTTGTGCTTACGACAGAAATAAAAACATTTATCCTTAATCCTCATGTCTTCATGGATTGAGTCAGGTCTGGTGGTGAAACCCACGCGGTCTTCCCCAGTCACTGACCAGCACACACAGCAGTGCAATGACCTAGTGCACTCCGACTCACTCCAGGGTGTGCACTTCGAATCCTATAATGAGTCGGAGCAGCACATTACATATTTGTGCTCAAATTTTTGAAAAACAATATTGTTGCAAAGAGAGACTGGGTTCTGCATAGCAGGCTGGAATATATTTCTTATTTAAAATCCTCGTATAGCTTTATGAATTAGTCAGATGAAGGGATTATGTTTAATTGTAGCACGCACAGGCATCCCAATTGGCTTATGTTCGAGAGTCCCTAAAAATCTTAACATTGTGCCATGAATATCAATTTATTCATTATATTACATGCCTTAAAATTAATGCTTCAGATTTATGTTTGTATCTCTGACAGAAACAACATATTGTTATTATATAATGGAATTATTCATGAAATATGTTGGTGTAGTGGGTTTCATTGTCTTCTTACAGCTCCAAGGTCTTTATGGATGGACAAGTTCTACTTTTGTCCATGTAGGTTTCAACAAACACAAAAACATTGCCTCTGGTTGTACTTGTGTGTGTGTGTGTATAGTGAGTGCACTGCAAGTACACAAATAGCTCCCAGGTCCAGGCAATACAACACAAACTGACCAGTGTAATCATCTTAGGGGCATATGTGAATTTAAAGTAAAGAAATGTGAACTGCATATATAGATTAGTTTAATTAGCCAACATTTTCCAATAATCCAATTCCATTCAATTCTGTTTTATTTCTATAGTGCTCTTTACAATAAAAAATTGTCAAGCAGCTTTACAGACATCAAATACAGGATATTATCATGGAGTTTATATTAATTTTTATCCCTGATAAGCAAGCCGGGCAGCAACAGTGGCAAGAAAATTATCCTTGAGATAAGAGGAACCGGACAGAAGGAATTCCCATCCTCATTTGGGTGATAACAGATTAAATAATATCTAAATAGTCTGTAAATGTGTGCCACAAAAAATTGCCCATCGGGGTGTATCAGGCAAGTGTATAAGACAAGATCAGGATAAGCAGTCTCTTAGTAGTAGTGTATGTAGCTCTGCAGAAAAAAAATAACAGAAAATGAAATTATTATATATATAATAGCATCGTTAAAGAACAGGTTTAGAAATATGGATTGTGAAAGACTATGCCGGCAAGGCTAACTATACCAGCATAACTAAAAGGGATATCCAGATATTTACACAGCCATGAGTGCTACATGAGACAGAAGGTAACCAGCCACTCCATAGTCAACAAACCTAAGTGAAAGTGTGTGGGGACAGCATACAAACATCTATATTTACTAAAAACTCTAAAGACCCTCTTTCAAAACACAAATCAAACCATGTTAACCATAACAATTCAATATTGTTAGTTATCCCACTAGATTCCTCAGTCTGAGATAGGTGTGAATATTTTATGCAGCACAACTGCATATAAGACAAAGGCAAGATGTTGCTTAAATGTAACTACAGACAATGTGGTTAGACAATGAAACTGAAACACCTGTAACTTTAGTGTGGGACGTTTCATGGCTAAATTGGACATGCCTGGTGGCCAATGTTCAT
>JAOUQT010327945.1:0-13644 GCA_025769995.1 Xyliphius kryptos
TGAAATATGTTTAAAATACTGCTCTTTAACTCCTGTTAGGATACATTCACATAGGACTACATAGTGACCTTGACATTCAGGAAATTGTGTGTTGTTCTCTAATTTTGATCTCCAGTGTATATAGTACTGTCTTCATTATTGAAGGTTCAAATCCAATTTAATGATTTGTGAATCCACACATTGTAGGACATTATTGGAATGAATATTTATTTATTGTTAAATTCTACTGTTCTGCTGGACTATTCCAGTCATTCCCATAAGGCAATTAAAAATATATATTTTAAAAGTAATGAATTCCGTTACACATTGCACTTCACATTCAATATTTTCACAATAAATGTGCTTCAATATTAGCTAGGCAGACAGGGTGAGGGACCCAAAATATATTTGTTTTCAAAAAAAGTATAGTGCAGGAAAAGTTTGGGAACCACTGGACTAATTAATGACAGTAGCACACTACAATCATCAATGAACTGCTCCATGTCCAAATCATAAAATGTGTACCATGGCTACTTTCTGATCCCGCTATTGTTTTATCAATTATTTAAAAATAAAGAATAAAACCCCATAAACTGTCTGTACATAGCAGTGCAGAATACAGAGTTCCTGCTGTTAGTAATACACTGAACTCGCAATAATCTTCAGTAAGCTCTGCTTAGTGGACCTTACTTAAATCTACTTAAAAACATTTTTTAAAAACATGGGGGTTCTGTATAAAAGCTGTTTGTACAACTTTCATTTTGCTTTGTTATGTAGGCAAAGCGTTTGTTTTCTTGACATTGGAATCCCAAATTCTTACCAGCTGTAAGTACAGTGGTAGTGGTTTGGCTAAATCATGGACATGATCCATAAAAAAGAGGTTTCATGTTGTATTGTGATAACTTTATAAATAAAGGTGTATAGAACAAATGATTCTTTCAGAAAGCTGGACTAAAATGTTCTCATATTAAGCAGGTTTACTGCAATTATGATGCGTGAGAAAAAAAAATCTGTGCAGGCTTTCAGAAGGAAAAAATAAATCCTTTTTTAGAGACTAAGTCTGAAAAACCTAGAGATCTATTACACAAGTTACATGTAAACGGATTGTTTTTAAGGAAAAATAACAGATGCGGTGTGGAGGACGGGAAGGGAGGTTGGTCCTACATGCAGACAAAATTTTCTTTTAAAAAAAATGTAGTAGTGTTCAAGCTGGAAATTCTCTGCCAAATGTGATTACTAAACAATACGTACCAAATATGACCCATTTAAAAGCTTGTTGCACAACATAAATGAACAGACTGCAGTTTTAAAAAAATGGCACACTAGGATCCTGCATTTGTATATCTAGCCCCTTCCACATATTAAATACAACAAATATCTTGCCATACCTCCTACTTCCTTGAAATAAAAAAAATAACAATCAAACTGTTACAAATTCAATTTCAAGTTAAGGAAATCTGGCAGAATTACTTATGACCATTTCTAAATTATACATGCATTACCAATTCAGAGGTTGGATGACATGGTTGTACCATGCAAATTGTTAAGTCAATTTATTTCTGGCTTTGCTCTAGTGTTACAGGTAATGACATTTATTTAGTTATACTAATCAGAGACATTTTGGTTGGTTGATGGTGGTCAATTGACTAATTGTCACCAAGTCACCTTGCTGTCCTATAGAGGTGATGTGAGACTCTAATCTCTATTCTCTTGCATGATTAAAATAAAATGCACATGAAAATGTGTTATGATGCAGCTTGTTTTAGAACCTTAAAATTACACTTACAAAGCATTCTGCAGCATCGTCCATGAAGCCTAACTGGAAGCGCTGCTCGTCCTTAAAGGTTTCTGCCAAGGCATTTCGCAGGTTGTCTGAGGGTAGTGCTCTCTCTCTGCTGTCCTGAAACTGGGAGAATATTACCTATAAAAGAGAACAATGAAATAAGATGAAACCGAATCAGCTGACCTAAGAGACATGGTTAAGCTTGCCAAAATGTATAGCCTCTTGCAGAAAGTACCTTCAATGCACAGAAGATACAGGCATCACCTAAACAGTTATGGTTGGGAAGTTGTCTTAGACTCCGTCTGAATATATCCAGCTGCCATAAGACCTGGGAAAAGGAATTGCAGATACTCAATAAGCTATGGTTACATTTCATTTTGCTACAGGTGTGAAAAAACAATATCATATGCATTACCACATTAGCAAAGATTAATCCCCAAAATAAGCACAAAAAGCAATATTTGGAGGGCTCTGATAGGGGATTATACCTAAGCTCATTATGAACAAAAACAGTGTCTGCTACTTTATTAAATTAGGTCCTTAAATTTAAATGAAGTGAAGTAATCATTTGCTTTGAATCTCAAAGCCAGCAGATAAAAGCCAAAGCACCACATCATGATTATCACCTCATCACCACTTCTAAACCTCACTGTTGGTATAGTGTTTTTGCAAATTGCCATTCCTCCGCCAAACATGGGGTGTGCTATGACACCCAAAGAGTTAAATTTTATTTTCATACATTCATCAAGTACGTCCCAGGCTTGTCCAAATGTTTAGAGACTTTAAAGAGCTTTTAATTGCTTTTTCTTTAACAATAAGATCTTGTGTGGTGATTGCTTATTGAGAACAATAGTACCTACTAAGTCTAAACATTGTTCTGGCTGTTTTTTGATAATAAGGCTGTTACGGCTGTTTTTAAATAATAACAGATTTAAGTTGTTGTTTGGCTTCCATATCTTAAATTTACATTTGGACGTTTAACAGATGCTTTTATCCAAAGTGACTTACAAAGGAGTTCTCACAAGTCAGAAGATTAGGAAAAAAAACAAGCTACACTGTAGTATCATCAAAACCAGCACATTATTAAATCTGGTTATATTTTTAATTTTTTAATGGGAAGTGTTTGTAAAACAGTTGTGGTTTGAGAAGTTTTATCAAAGATGCTGTGAATCAGCCTTACAGATGGTTTTGGGAGTTCATTACACCATAGTGAATAAAATGGAGTGAGAATTAGCAACTTGATTAGTTTGGAATCACCAGGCAACATTCATCACTAGAGCGCAGTGGACCAGTAGGAGTGTATTTAGGATAGAATGAGGGCTTGGACCAGAGGCTGGGTAGCCTGTTCTGTTTGGAAAGGTCTGATTTTCCTGATGTTGTACATGAATCTGCAGGAACTGCCAGAGACTTGATCAGAGAGTTTACGATGATGGTCATTAATTATATTCATTAGTCTCTATCTGAAGTTTTATGTGAAAATCATAGTTTGTAGCAATAAAGGGAGAGAGGCTTTGTCATCATCAGTCCCACCTGCCCACACTATGTTTTATGGAAACAAGTATACATATTAAGAATATGACTAAGTGTACTGATTGAGTCAGTTATGTTGATTTGAAAGTCTTGATTAAAATGCAGATGCCACAGTAAGACAAGTAATACACATTTTTCATGATCCATCAGAAAGAAAAAAAACAGTGAGGATTAAATAATCATACCTGCACTGCACTGTTGAGGAAGCAGCTGTTCTGTCCTGGCTCATTTAGTAGTCCTTTTGTAGGAGCCAATGACATCATTGACCCTGGCTGATAAGCCCTGCCCAGATTGCCCCCTGGTCTTCTGAAGAACTTTACCCATGCCATTGAAATTTAAATAGAGTATCTTTTACTGAATCTGGTTGAATGTTCGGTTAATTCCTGAAAGCTTTTTCCTTTTCAGTAGGAGGCTATGTGATTCCACAAGCAGAGTCTAAATTACTGTCGAACATTGGAGAATGTATTTTACAGCAGCAACACGGATGAAGGTAATGTTTGAGTATCTTGATTTTTTTCGTATAAATGGTCAAAGGATTTCATCTAACATGGGACTGGGTGTGTAGTCACATACAGAATATACAACTTTCTGGCTTTATGGATTTAAACCACTTAGAAAATCAATAGGAAGCAGAAGATCCATCTCTTAGATGTTGCTCCATTGGAACATCAGTAAAGCGCTAGGTTCCAACCTATAATGAGTTAAAAAAAAAAAGGAAAGTTAAATCATTTAAATGCAATTTTAAATACATTTACTTATTGTTATAGCATATAATAAACAAATAGGGGGTGCATTTTTGTAAAAAATTACGAAAAAGGTGTTACAGTTAATCCTCTGGAAAAAATTAAGAAACAACTGCAAAATTACCAGTTTCTCTGATTTTACATTTTAGAGGTATATGTTTGAGTACAATTAATATTCTTCTTTTATTCCATAAACTACTGACAATGTGCAGAAATGTGCAGAAAATGAAAAACGTAACGCATAGTGTTTTCAGACCTCAAATGAGGTAAAAAAAAACAAATTCATATTCATTTATGGCATGCTTTCCACCAGTCTTTCACACTGCTTTTGGGTGACCTAATGCCACTCCTGGTGCAAAAACATCAAGCTGTTCAGCTTTTTCAGGTTTTCAATGGGGGCATCTCTCAGCACTGGGGATTCACGGTTCGAATCCCGATCTGGGTGGAGTTTCCATGTTCCCTCCGTATCCGTGTGGGTTTTCTCCAGTTTTCTACCACAGTCCAAAAATGGATTCCAGGTAAACTGAACACTCTATATAGTGTGTGTGTGTGTGGCTTAATTCATATGCTCTTCGCAAAAATGAACCTGCCCAATTCCAGCCTTGTTAAAACATCCCTAGATCATCACCGGTCCTCCACCAAATTTCACAGTGGGTGCAAAACACTTTGCCAAATAAGCCTCTACAGGTCTCCGTCTAAGCATTAGACGAGCAGGTGTTGTGCAAAGCCAAAACTCAGGAAAAAGCTGGACTCCGTCCTCTATGGTCCGATTCTTATGGTCTTTAGCAAACTTCAGTCTGGCTCTCGTTTGCTTCTCATTGATGAAAGGCTTTTTTTATAGCGTCACATGACTTGAGCCCTGCCTCTATGAGCCTGTTAAAAACTATTCTTGCCGTGCTCCTCACCCCAGCTGCCGTTTGCAATTCCTTTTGTAAGTTACTTGGTCATCCTGCGGCTGCTGACTGACACTCGAATAAGATGACGGTCATCCCGGTCAGTGGAGAGTCGATTTCAACTTCTGCTTTTGTAATCAAGAGAAGGATGGACAGTCACAAAATGTCTTCCACCAGTATGAAAGACTGGTGGAAAACATGCCAAGATGCATAAAAGCTGTGATTAAAAATCATGGTTATTCCACCAAATACTGAGTTCTGAACAAATATTGATTTCTGAGTTAAAACATTAGTATTGTTGTTCCTAAATAAATATAAACTTGTTTTATTTTTCATTATTTTGACCAGTTCTCCTTTTCTGTAAATAAATACACATTTTTTTGCTTGAAATTTCGGAGACATGTCAGTAGATTATAGGATAAAATAACAATGTTTATTTTCGTTAAATAGTAAAATCAGAGTGGTCTCCTAATCTTTCAGAACTATAGGTCCCCAAATCATGGGATACTTTTTTTTCCTGATGGCACCTTACCAACTTTTGTTTCCCAACACGGCCACCACTTCACATGAAACAATTCCTTTAGTGTTATACAAATTCCTTAATTATGCTGCATGTGGTACGTTAAGGGTCAGCTAGTTTAAAATTATGCACAGCCTTGACTGCCCTATCTATTTTATAAAATGATTACAAACACATTATAATAAAAATACAAGTTTTGATACATAAATGCATTCATTGAAAGTAAAATCTTTAATTAACCGGTCTTCCTTGATGTAATCTAGTCCAGTTTTTAAAATGAACGTTAATTGCTGAGTAACATGTTTTCGGTTTCCATTACAATCAAATAGTGTTATCTAGTGGCCAAATTACAAAAAAAAAACTGTTTATAAATACATTGCGCATTAATGAAAACGCATATCACTTACTGACAGGAATGTGACGTGATTAGAAGCATGCATTATTGTCAATCAGCTTTAAGGAATGAAATATAGATCACATTGTAAAGAGTTATTTTACTCCAATAAATAATTCTTACAACAACAATGATGGTGTTTTTTAATTAGCTTAGTTCATTTATACATTAAAAATAAAACAATTTTGAACACAAACTTACAGCATATTTTAACAGTTAAAACAAATTGTTAAGGTCAAAGCATCATCAAAATATCTTAAAAGAAAAATGATTATACATAGGAAATAGAAATGTACAAATAACAAATACATTTAGGCAATGTTTTTGGTTTTAAGATTGGTATACAATCACGAGTCATTTTATCATCTTTCAGTTTGCACAATTGGAACAAAAACATGGCATTCATTTTTATATATCTACAGTGATATGTAAATGATTGACGTGAATAATGTTCAGAGTTCCAGGAGTTAATTAATGGCTGTTATCTACCTGCCTTGTCCTCTGACGGAAAAACACAAGGGAAAGCCAGTGCAGGGTAGCAAAGAAGTTTATTAACAACAGAGCACCAAATTTTCAATAGTCAGCATCTCGTATAACACAGCAGTAAAGAAGAGTCAGATTTATCAGATCAGATCAGAGCCATGAGTCTCTAAAAATCTGAATCCCCCCTCGACTAATCTAAATAAGCATACCACAAAGGAGCCATTACAGGACCTTGATAATTGAAAGCAATTCAAAAGGATCCACAAATACACAAATCTTATTTTAGCTTCTTATCTCTAAAAGTACAAACACCAGTATAACAGGAAATAAAACAGGTTCCAGGCACAGTACACACTTACATAGAATGAGAGGCATCTCACTTGTTGATACAGCCTGAATTTCTGGTCAAAAGAAGGGTTATCGAATTTAATTAATGGGATAAAATAGGATTCTGTAACAAGCGTGGACTTAAGAGACTTTGACCAACGTTCTTTTGATTATGCAACCTCAACACAAGAACTGGTTTCAAATATGAGTCCCAACTATAAACATGACAGTACCAGTACTGGAAAAATAATTATTTTTAACAAACATTAGACTAGAATTAGTGAATCACTGATTAACAACCTGTCCTCCTAAGAAACCACATCATTAATATTTCATAACTTTGCTGTTCAGAGTGTTTTTGCACCAGCAAAAGTCATAAAAAGAGGTTGATCTATTTATCATCATTACAGATATGCTGAAGCAGGGAGAATGCTATATAAGAAAACTTTTATATTTTTTTTCAGACAGCATGTTCACATTTAATAAAACAAACATGAAAAACAAGTGGTAAAAAAAAAAAAAAAAATTATTCTACTAAAAACATCAACAGAATTTATACACTGAGGCCCACTGCATGTTTGTAACATGGCCACTGCCTGCCATAGCAACAGCATTCCAAGGTGATCACTTAAGGCTCATGGTGTTAGGGAACTTCTTCCTTAGGGATTGAGCCAGATACGCAGCTAAATCCAACAGTAAGCCCTCTGTCCTGTTAGCCATTATTCGGAAAACAACAAAACTATCAACAAACCAATCACCAGCTGAATGCAATTCATAGCAATAAGGTGATGAAAATGAAACAGAAATTATTATACATTTTTATCAAAACCCATAAAAGAAATTTTGAGTAACTACTGTCAAAATTTGTAAAAGTAATTTTTGAACATCTTAAAATAAAAACAAAAAAAAAACTAAAATTTCTATTATCCAGCAAGGTGGCTTAATGTTCTCCCTGTGTCTGCCTGGGTTTCCTACCACAGTCCAAAATCATGGATTTTGATGGTCAGTTGAATGCTCCAAATTTCCCTATAGTCTGTTTGTGTGTGTTGGTGTATGTGCCCAGCGATGGATTGGCACACTGTCCTGGGTGTATTTGCCCAGCGCCAAAGGCGTTCTTCCCTGGCTGGGCATAGGGAACCCTTCCACAACCCTTGTAGAGGATTAAGCAGAAGATAAATGAATTTCACGATCCACCTCGGCTTTTTACAAAAATTTTCCCATTTAAAAATTACACTCAAAATCTGAAAAACAATATTTAGTTTATTCCTCTTGTTGCTGGAATTTGCATCTATTTAGCTACAAATGGGTTACTAAGGTTGGGCATGGATACTAAGTAATAACATCTGGTTCACAGTGGGCATTCAAATAAATCTCAATGCTTGTAGAACTGCGGTTGGGGTCTTCCAAGCAAATAAAATTTCTTTTATGAAATGCAGCCAACCATTAACTTAGTTTTATTGATAATGTATGTATGTATGTATGCAAGTCATGACAATTACAACAGCATAATGCTTTAAGATAACTAAACTTTGGAATAAAAAAGTAAAAAAATTTTCATCAACTAACATGTATACATGTGAATGTATACAACTAGTATATAAATTTAACCCCGTTTCAAACAAGCAATAGAAATTTAGCTTCTCTGTCCTAATTTGTATCTTATGATTAACAATTCCATAGCATTTGTTCAAAATTATTTATTTGTGACACGACAAATTTTATTACAGTGTCCAATTGTTAGTAGTCGATTACTATACACCAAATAAATATGGCACAAAAACCAATTGTGGAATCAGGAAAAACATTTTTGGCTCTTATTTACATGTACTGATAAAAATGTGAACGCAATGAACAAAGAACAAATGAACACAATCTTCATAAAGGAATAAGCGGAGGATAATGAATGAAGGAAGGAATGAATGAATAAATAATGAATGAATATTGGTGCATGGGGACAGTAAATCTTGCAAATAGCAAATCAAACAGAAGTATTGAAATGGTCTGAACAGCTCATTCCACCTTGTTTCATAAATGTTCTATTGCATCATGATACAAACAACACTAAAAGCAGCAGTAAAAAAACATCAAAGCATAACTAAGGAAATGAATGAAGTTGTTGCAAGCAAGGGACTGCTTGTCCTGCTTTATTCCTTACTACAAGTTGGTGCCGCAACTAGTTACAGCGGCCCCTCGCTCTTCACATATGAGGAGAGAGAAATGATATTTAGATTTTCCTGTATGTCCTAGATATACAGTGGAATTGACAAGGCATTGCAGTGTTCTTAACTAATAAGTGTACTTGCTTGTAATGAATTAAATTTTACATTAATTTTAGAGTACTAAAAAAAATTAAATAACAAATAGATCTCTGTGCTGCTGTACGATTTGTGTTATTGCTTTTTTATTTACCTAAAATGCCTGTAGAGACCAAGATGTAGCTACTGGATTATTTCTCAGAGCAGTGCGCAGTCTGACCATAGAGGGGATTTTATGTCCCCCTAAGTCCATTCTTATGAGACTGTAAACCCTATTAAGAAAACTAAAAATAATATGTCAATATGAAATAAAACCTAAACACATTTGGAAATTTTACCAGGTTTAAAGCGCTCACCATTTACTTTTCCATGAGCATTTCCAAAGTATTTTTTTTTTTTTACTTAGTGAAATGTACAAAGTAAAACGCCAGTAACAGAGGTGGTTGGACTTAATTCTTAAATTTACACTTTTCCCATAGACATACTTTCCACACACTTCTTCAGCATTTTGGCTTGATGTTTGTTAAATAAAAAAATAACACTGTAAATTGTCAAGTGTTGGTTATGTAATGTTGCATTTACCTTCATTTTGAACCCTTCAAAATAATCTGATGTTCTAACGATCTGACACATGGACTAAATGACTAAACACTTAAGGTTATATACTGCAGATCTGTACTGCAATAATCCATTTGTCACTGTCTCACACTAAATATGCAATCATTTTAGTAGGTTGGCACCGGTCTGCAATCATATTACATCTTTTTAGAAATACATTTAGGAACTGGCTTTTCTGACCAGCCAGACAAGATGAGGTCACCAAATCAGCCTCTGCTTAAGCCAAACAACTCTGCCCGCACCCTTCCTAGAGAGGCAAGTCTGTATGAGACATGACTTCCTGCAGCCAAGTCATTACGCCTTTGATGATTATACACACAACTCCACTGCTCACTAACAAATAAGCAAATCTTCTAAAAAAGAATTGCTCATTATATGCAAAACGCACCTTGTTTTTTCCTGTTATTCTTGACTTCACCCCAAACAAACACACAGTTAAACAACTTATGTAAGATTTTCCATTTAAAGTTTTGATTCCACAGTGACCAAGTATAAAACAGAAGATGATACCATATATTGTTTTTTATGATTTTTTCTAAAAATATCTAATGTAATAAGATGTTTTGAGTTTAAAGATATGCAAACTTTTCTGGTATTTTGATGCTGGGCTGTTATTTAGAGTAGCTACTTTTGCTGTTTTATTATTTATTTTTTATGTTATGAATAGTCCCTTGTTGGTCCAGGCTTGTAATGACATTTTTAGCAAACTGTGTAAACTACATGTGTAATTGGTTGCTTCTTCTTGTTTTGGGGGAAAAAGAAAATGAGAGAGAGAGTAAATGTAGGTTTCTCCTGCACACAATAGCACTAATCACTCTTGGTCACCAATCAATGGTTTTGCTAGCTCAACCATGGAAAGGTGGTAAGACATCTTGAGCTTAATTGTGATTGTATAGAGTATATAAACCTCTGCAGGTTCCAGAGTAGAGAGTAAGAATGTCAAAAGTTGTGGTAATCGAAGCAACAATGTGGTTTTGTATTGAGAACACATACATGCACACAAATTTTCCTCCTTATGTAGAAGATGAGATGTGTGTTAACAGATTGGCTTAGATAGCCAGAGTTATTAATTAAAAATTAATATATTTATTAACATAAATACATTAAAATGTTCTGGAATACAGGCAACATGGTGGCTCAGAGGTTACCAAGTTTGGCTCTCAGTGCTGGGGATTACCAGTTCGAATCCGAACTGGAAGGATTTTCCATGTTCTCCCCGTGGGTTTCGTCCGGGTTATATATAGTATAGGACAGTAAAGGAAATAGTGTGCGTTTGTGTGAATGCCCAATGATAGATTGCCGCTCTGTCTTGGGTGTATCTGCCCAGCGCCCCAAATGTTCTCCCCTAGATGGACATGGGGAACCTCACCGTGAACCTAGTAGAGGATTAAGTGGAAGATAATGTATGAATGTTCTAGGACACGGTTTAGGATCATATTTAAGATAGGATTTTAGGAAGACTTGAGGCTTACCAAGCCTTCTTCCATCCAAGCTTAAACTCCAGGAAACAATTTTAATAAATTTGGTTATTTACAATGTTTTTCCAAATTTAAATGTGAGGAGATTTTTTACTACTTTTCATACCTATGGGTAAGTGACCTTTTGGTGCATTTGAACCGGTGTATTTCACGGAGTCACGGAAGTTATCTCTGTTTTTTCAAACCGTAGCTCTATATCCAATTTATTTAATCTGAAGCATCATAATGGGTTTTACAAGCATATATTCAATTTGTGGTATCAAATATTTGTCTTTTCTGTTAAATAATTTAATGTATTTGTTCTAATATGTTCATGTTTTTTATTTTTACACTATAGTCCATTATGGCTAGTTCTGTGGGGATTTCAGATTTTCCATGTCTGCCAGCTGCACAAGAACAAACCACAAGACTTCTGGACCAAATTGGAGATGTTGGCCATAATGGACTGTACGACATTTGTTGAAAACCAGACAGTATATTACAGAATACATCACACCAACTGGGGTAGTATGGCCATAATTTGCAAAGCCAGAAGACTCAGGATCCTGGCACTTACTTGGTCAACAAAACTCTGTATATAGTTAAAAATATCTATCCGACAGTGACTAAGCCATACAGTGAGCTAATTCTTTAAGTTATTGGTGCTAATGGTAATTCTTTGAGGTGAATTTACTTTTTAACAAATTTCTTTTTTGTTTGGGTTTTATTTTGGTTAAATAAAGTTATTTGTGTTGTTGAGTCTGAGTTTTTAATTTACATATTTTAAGGCCATCTGCCGGTAACATTCTTTAAACAACATAAGAATCCAGCAAACCATAAAATGAGCTCTTGAACGTAGGCTAACTGTAAAACAACCAACCAAAGAACTGCACTGTGTGACAATTTGTGAGCTACTTCTCAGTGATAAACACTGTGATGAACTACACATGAAAACAAAGAAATAAAACAGAAATAAAGCAAAAGCTTGTTGAGTTTGTGCTGTGTTTATAGAGGAGTGTTAATCTGACACGCTCCTCTAACTTAGAAACAGCGCTGAAGGAGTGGCAGAACTCCCACTGGACAGGAGTTGGACACATTGGCTTTCAGCAACAACGCAGTGGCCCTTTCCTGTTTGGGCTTCCTGTGGGCTGTGCACCATGTTCCAACATACAGTCAGCACTTTTATTCCGGCACGAAAGAACAGGTTGTGTGTGCACATACTTCACATCCCACTGTCTCCGGACGGAATGCACAAACCAAGCCTGAAAAAACATAGCTGCTGCACTTGCGCATTCAAACATTTATTCTCAGTAGCACCACAAAAGAAATAACAAACCGGGTTTCCTTAATTGCATTTCCAAGCCATCAATTCAGGACGAATATTGTTCCTTCATGTGCTAAGGCACTTCCTAAACATGTCCTCACTTCCATGTGGCAAGCTAATAAATGTCAGAGCCACAATACACCCTTATGACTATTCTTTTCTTTTCTGTCTGATTTAGTTAATCAATTTACCAATTCAAACTGTTAAGCCACTACTAACAACCTCTTTTACAAGAATTAAAAATTATTTTTTTAAACTTCTAGATTTATTAAATTATATTTGTTTTATCATAATAACATATTATGGCTTAAAGTAAATAGAGGAACATAAAACTTAAAAAAGACAGAAAGATGGACAAATATTTGACAATTACTGATACAAAACTTGTTTAAAAAAAACCTAATAAATAAATAAAGTTTGGTCAGCTTGCTGGCAGAAGACCTGCTCATTCCTTGCAGCTTGCTGGCAGAAGACCTGCTCAAACAACAAACAACTGTAATATAAACTAAAATCATTGTTGTGAGCAAAGTTCTATTGACCAAAATAAAAAGTATATTTGTGCGTGTAATGACTGATGTAAAATAAGAAGTAATCAACGTACGTCATCCCAAAAGGTGTTGGATAGGGTTGACCTCAAGGCTCTAGGCAGGCCACAGTTCATGCATACCACACTTGTTCAACCATGCGTAAATACACTGTTTTTGTGCACTGAAGCATAGTATATAAAGGCCCTTCCACAAGAAGTTGGTCACAAAAAACAATTGTCTAAAACGCATTGTTGGTTCTCTAATTATATACTTGTGGCAATAGGACTGAACAGACACCTGGATTTTAAGAGGGGTGTCCTATTACTTTTGAAAATTTTGTGTGAAACCCAATGGCATATTGTATTACTGACCAAAGTAGTATCTTAAAGCCACAGAATAAATTTTAAAAAATACACAAAATGTTACTGACTTAACAGTTCCAGGCATAAAAAACCCATTTCCAGGAAAGTTAGAACACTTCGTTAACATGCAATTCTAGTTGAACAAAAAATAAATGAAAGAAATTAATGCCAAAAAGGGGCAGCACAATGGCTTAGCGGTGTGTGCTTAGAGCATGTGTGCCTCTCAGCACTGGGTTCTAATCCCAGTCTGGGTGAGGTTTCCATGTTCGTCCTACTTGTGTTCACGTGGGTTTCCTCCAGGTTCTCCAGTTTCCTCCCACAGTCCAAAAACACACATTCAATGTAAATTGAATTACCTAAATTGCCCCATCTTGTGTGTGTGTGTGTGTGTGTGTGTGTGTGTGTGTGTGTAAGTGAGTGTGCCCAGAAATAGGTTGGCACTCTTACCT
>JAOUQT010327954.1:0-13643 GCA_025769995.1 Xyliphius kryptos
CAACTGAAATATTTTATTCATTGAGATCTAGGATGTGTTATTTTTGTGTTACCTTTATTTTTTTGAGCAGTGTATATTGCCGGAAAGCTTAAATTTGAATAAATAATAGGAACTGGAACAGGTCATTATAGTTGATTATTAGATGGAAATGTAATTAAATGAGTGCATGAATTTTGCCTGTGTCATTTGAACCTATGGCTACTTTGGTGTCTAAGCCTTGTTGGACAGTCACTGCATTATTATTTATTTTTTTTTCTGTCCCTCGACGAATTAACACAGAGTATTATGTGTACTATGCTTATCTGGGGTACAAATCCAGTGAGATACGAAAAATAATAAAAATATTATTGATCTCACCTCTTTATCTTGACCGCTTAATCCTTTACTAGCGACACGCGGGTGTTGATCATCCCGCATGATCATCCAAGAAAGCACGGGCACATTGACACAGACACACTCTATGTAGGGGTCAATTTACATAGGGGTAATTAAGAGCAGCCAGTTTACCTTAAATTCATGCTTTTGTACTGGAGAACAGAGGGGAAATATGTTCGGGATTTGGACTTTCATCTCCAGGCATGACTAAATCCTGTATACGATTAAATATTGCATCTCAGTCTTGTCCAGTGTGTTAATGTTCCTGCATATACACATGCACAGATAGGCTCTTGAGCACCCCTAGAGGTCTATCAATACCCGTTTACACCACAAAACAAATTAAAATCTTGAGCTTGGTAGCGCTTACAGAATTAACGGAGTTTGCATGTTTCCCTTGTTGCCTTTGGGACTGTTTTTTACTCCCCAGTTAACAGTTAAGTATTAGAATTAAACAGGACAATAATGGGATTTGATTTTACAGTGTGATTTAACAGATTTACCGTATTGTTGTTATTAGTTTATTGATCATGGCTGAGGAGAATCAGTTTCAATGATAAGGTTGAGACAATGAAGCGGAAAAGTAAAACATCTTTTAGACTGAAAAGACTAAAAGGATTAATTTAAACTTTGATTTTAGATTAGGTATCAAATAGAAATAAAGACACTGATCAATTAATCGTTCAAATCTAAATTGAGTAAAAATATTAAATCAAATCCACAAAAAAACAACTTTGTGGTTTTTTTTCTTGAGTTAATTAAAAGAAACATCAGGACATCTGTATTTATTAAGCAATATGAAAAAGAAAACAATATTTAATTTTAAAATAATTTATTAAATCACAAAAATCATTACATTAAAATCAAATATATGGATTGATTCATTATTAAATTATGAAGTCAGGTGTTTTTGGAACATATCAAATCTCTTGGAACATAGAGCTGGTTTTAACAAAGTATTTTATAAATTCTCCTAAAGGTTAGAGAATAAAGGATTATGAAGGTAATAAAGTTAATAAAAACCTAAATGTTTTTAAATCAATAAAAGACGCTGTATTTTCTGCAAGGTTCATGACTGTTCCATAAGCAGCAAACTGTTTTTATAACACCTCAAATGTGGTAAACTGAAGTGCTAAATATTTCTGTCTTGTATTTCACACAGTGATTCTCTTTTCAGTTTGTAACGCTGACCAGTTTTGGTAATAACAAGCCCAGAGTTGCTTATAGTATCTGCATTTCTAGATGCATTGTGGACATCGTTATAGTGGCCTTTTTTTCATCTTATGCTTGATGTCATAATTGTAGTTTTTTGTCTACACAAAACCTGGCTACGTTATGCGGGATTAAGTTTATTTTCCTGTGTAAAATGTGCAGGCTTCATTTTAAATTTTTGTTGCAAAAAAAATAATGTGAAAAAAATAATGTGAGCAGACTAATTTTTTTTTGTTTGTTTTTTTTTTTCTGTGTGAATGCGCTGGTGTTGATGTGGGGTGTGACTCTTCATACAATAGGCAGGAATGTGCCTTTATTCTATGCGAACACTCTGGTGTCTTAGAAGACCATTAAGGAAAACTTCTTCCACATGTCACAATATTTGTCTTCTTCTCTGTGGATGTGCTCATGTTCACTCTCAAAGACAAAGATGTATTTTCCTTTACTTTTGTGAATCCACGGATGTTAATGTGTTATGTAAAAAAATGTATCTGCACAGTGAAAAACAACATTTTCCACATATTTTGTATTTTGTCTTTTAAATGACTTCAAATTGAGAAAAAAAAGTCTGTCCTGTGTTTATTTTTTTTTTTGCATTAAATTTTTTTTGCTTAAATTAATATAAAATTTTATTAAAGCGGTAAATATGAAAACAGAGGTACACGGACAGCAGGGTGACAAAACAACAAAGACAAATTAAACAAATTAGAATACTGTTGAGAACTCAGCCCAAATTTAGCAGGGCATGAATGTTTTAAAAGTGTGTCACACTCAGTAACATCTAAACAGTAGAGGTGAGGAACAGAATCCAAACTGCTTGAAGTCCAGTGTGAAATAGCCACAGTAATTTTTTATTTTGGGTGCAATGTCCAGTACAGATGTTGGTAAATTCTGCTTTCTTAAATCTATTTTTTTCCACACAAGGAAAAGCTATGTAAATATACTTTACATACAGAGACAAGTCTGACTAATGTCAAGTCTGACAATTTGCTAAACCTACAGATGCATCTTAAGCCAATAGTTAATTCATTCACTATACATTGTGTTGGTTGGGAGGCAGGTGGAAGGGTAAATGGCAAAGCTTTCACGTTTGTATGGAATTCTATTCATAACTCTAAAAATGTGGAAGGACATATTTAACTTCAGGAGAATAACACAGGGGCATAGTTTAATCCAAAGGTTTACTTTTATTGATCACAGCTGAGGAGAATCCGTTTCTGAGCAGGTTGTGACTTTAGATTATACAATATAATATACATAAAAATTGCCCATGCCATCAGAGGGTTTGACCGGCCAGCCAAGTGGCCGGACCTGCACCCTATTGAGAATCTATAGGAATTTCTCAAAAGTAAAATGAGGAGTACCAGACCCAACAACAAAGAGAAGCGGACAGCAAGCATCAAAGAAATTTAGGCTTCCGTAACACCCAGGCACTGTGATGGCATGGTTTTGGTGCTCCTAGCATCATGGGCAGGTGCAAGAAATCAGACGGAGAAAATGCTGGAAAAATACATATTTTCTAAATTGTTACTGGAACATTGAGACACGTTGTTTTGGAGGAAGTTTTGATACCATTTTTTTTATTTATGGCATTGTTCTTATTTAAGAACATTAAAGAACCTGGAGCAATAGACATTGTAGACACTGTGAACAGTGCAATATGCACCAGGAATCAGAAATGTACTCACTGTAAGAACAAAGCATGTAATGAGTCTGACATGAATACTGGAGAGTGAGGAGGATTCAGAGAGGATCCACACTATGTAAGACCTGAAAGCTTTTGCGTGGTTTTATCATTTTCCAGCTTACATCAAAAGCCATATGAATCTATAAAGATTTTAAAAGAAGGGCGTGACCTTTATATTACTATATCAGAACAGGTAAAACCTGAAATGGACGATCACCGACAGTGCATGGTATCTATGTTTGAGGTAATTTTTCTTCCAAATAATGTGTGGCTGTAAACGGTAAAGGGCCATCAGTATAACATGAAAATAACACACAGTAAAATCAATAGTGTTAAAATCACAGTGTAAGACTATTTTGACTCCCTGTTTGTTAATTTAACAACCATCAGTGTTGACAGTTTACAGTGTTGGAATTATTTTTGAGAGTTAACATATCAAGTGTAGTTTTAAATCCTCACAGTGTTATGTGGCCGCCTGCCAACAAGTCCCGCCTCCTAATTTCTCATACCTGAAATTTTTGCTGGGCGCCATTTTCTGTGAGGCTGATTAAGATTAACAGGTGGGTCTGATTTATAGCGTTCGTTGAATTTAAAAGCAAGTAGCGTGTCATTTTTCTGCGTTTGTGATTTAACTTGTTTACCTATATTAGAAATACAGAGAACCTTATTAGGGGCTTATCATGGATTTATTTTTCTTTCACAGCAGACGCCTGCGTCTGCCATCACAATTACTCACAAGGTAAGTTAATTTATCTTAAATACTGGCATAATGCAAGTTATTATTATCTTTGATATATATTTAATCCTAAGTTTGTTAAACAACGATTAATAGGTTAATATTTAAGGTTTCTAGTCGGTGTTAGGCATTAGCTAAGTGCTGATTAATTTTTCGCGCCAATTTTCAGTGAAGTTTGTAGTTTCGAAAATTTTTAAACCGTCCTAACTTTGTCATCCTTCACAATCTTCATAAATTATAGTTTAAACTGAGCGCCCGGGTCTTCTCCTTCATACAGTGTTTTTGGATTTGCTGTAGGATACATAACGTTAGTTATTTTTAGTTCTAGGCATTTGTTACAGGGTGCGCAAATGATAGAAAACGGCTTTTCTGCTTAATCTTTCCCATGCATTTCTACAAACTTGGTGTCATTGAGCTTGCTACGTTTTGCCATTTACTATTGCTCTAAATCAGATATCCGATTTTAAATGAACATACGTTTATTTAAAACATGAAGTGGCCAATGCACGGATTTAAAAAAGTGTGGCGTTGCTTCTCGTTTGTGTGCCTGTCGCTGGCGCGCACACGTGGTGGGGGTATATAACTTATACATAGTATACGTGGTCGGAACCCCACGTGGAGGTATATACTGTAACTTGTGTGTATGTGACACCACATGGAGGTATAATATGTGGCCATGTTGGATGGGTTGGGTTTGGCTTCTTGCCAGTGGAAACAAGTTCCCGGAGTTTTCCCCAGAGTGCACTGCGCGGTTTGGAGCTATAAGGAAGAATCGCTGTCGCATCTGGGTGAGTGTGTTTGGAATTATGTTAGGCAAGTTCGTGTTTAATAACGATTTTTATACGTGAAAATTGAAGCTGCATTTGGCCTAGGTTCTTTTACCCCGTTACTATATATAATTATACTATATATATAACGCTAAAATATATAATACACATTTGTTTAAAATTACTCAGCCCCCAGTAATGTTTTAGCAAGTTCATATAAAAAAAGACTGTAAACAATATATTTTTGTATTATTATGTTGGTGAAAGTCAAGTATAAAACCGAGCAGAAGTACATAAGGATAACAGAGTTGACCTTTCAAAACTTTCTTAAATTGGGTATGATATTGTATCTTTATACATTTAAAAATTGTGTATCTGATTATTTTAAGGTACCCATACAATTTGGTACCTTCAAATAATAGTATTTGTCATGAACACTGACTAGATCTTTAGATTTATTTGGTTTCTGGATGGCCAAACCACAATTGCAACACTTGTTGGAATATTTAGGGACTGGTTTAAGAACCACTATTGATGATTTTATTCTGCATTTATTTATTTAGGTTGTGCAAAGTTTAACATAGAGGAAGACCTTCAAACGAACCTCAGAGTTTATGACGATTCTGGAACTGAAATCGATGAAGACATTTTTGAAGATTTGCTAAAGGAGCCGCACTGTGGTATATTAACTCTGGTGTCAAAAGATAAAACACACAAGTTTCAACCCCATACATTTTGAGTTTGTTTTTAATATTACTTAGTTATGGTAATACATTTGCATTTGTTAAGTTGTTAATATTTTTTGTGGTTGTACTATATGAAGAAATTTAAGAAAACAATTGCCATCTGGCCATTAAAAATTAATGTCACTATTAATTGGATATGTATTGTATTCCATGAACACATTAATTTAGTTCATATTAAGTGTTAAATTTGTGTTGCATGTCATATGATACAAAGCAGGCCTGGAAACCCAATAGCCTACACAGTTGCAAGTATTCATCACTTGAAACACTTTAGGGTATTTTGGATGCTTTTATTAAACATAATTTCACTACACAGTATTTTTAACGACATCTGTTTAATCTTTTCAGAAGAATCACCAAACTCCTCCGCTGATCTGTCATCATGTGACTCAGAGAATACTGTTATTGTGCCACCAAGTAAACGACTGAGAGAGGATTATGAAGCTGAACAGGTAAGTAGTTTTGTAATAATAAAAAAAGCAATCACCTATAATTGGCTTTAATACTCAGTGTTTAGGACAATCTACACATTATCCTCAAAGTTGTGTTAATATATGTGACAGTCTGTTTGTATTACAATCCTAATTTTTAAATGGTTGCAGTGCAATGTTGTACAAATGATTTTAACAAACAGGCTTTTTTATTTATTTTTAAAACTTTGTGGTTGCATAAAACACCTAAGATTTTTCCTAAACATGCCACATAATACTTGCCTTCTTAGTTAAGGAATTTGCCTAGGGGTGTTGCAGATTTTATAATCTTAAAATGTTTATGGTAAGGAAATATTTTAAGAGGTTTACTGCATTGACAGATTTTACAACAGTAAAATTACATGGAAACTGTTTACATGCTTTTGATTTGATGTAAAACTCCCAATGTGGGCAAAATTTAAATCAATATCTGTTTATGGACTTCTTTTATACTTTTTTTTTCTGTCACCCCACACACTTTGAAAGCTGGATGTGAGTGCTTTACTTGACTTTTTTTTTTTTAATAGGTAATTGAAAACGTACTGCTGAAGAAATCTGGAGGGGATAAAGTAATTAAAGAATACATGCGGACAAAGTCTTTGACTGACACGACCAGACGACAAATGGTTAATATCTTGACTGCGAAAATGACGGAGACTCATGGGTAGGTGGTTATAATTGTCTTTGGTAGGAAAACTGCAGATGTATTTATTTTGTTTTAATTGGAGTTCATTTTTTATTTAAATTTGTTTTAATTTAGTTAAATCATTCAGTTGGTTTACTCAGTTGTTGTGAAAATGTTAAAAGGACATCACCGCCAAGACATGTGAGAGAGCTGTATGCTAAGGGTATTGTGTCCCTCTTCCCATACCTAAAGGACCCTTACTCCAAAAATGGATATGTAAGTTTGAATTTTGAAGCTGTGTAATTCTAATTGCATACATGGTATTCGATTTATTTGACTTAACTTTTAAAATCTATTTGTGTTTTGTTTTGATGTAAAAGGAGCATTATTATGACTCAGAAAGTGGATCTGGTTACTTGGCTTGGCGTCTTAAAACGATCCAAAGAAAAGCGTCCACAGAGAACCCGAAAACAGCAGGAATTTCATGTGATGGAGGACCGACTACACAACGATCATCCTCCAGTTGTGAGCCCACTTTGAATGAAGACCAGATCAGAGAGGCAATATCTCTGATGAAGCATTCCTCTGATGAAACTCACATTCAGCTATCGTCAGCAGATGGTTCATGACCCACAGAAATCCTCCAATGCTCTCTATGTATTTTCACGGTTTACAGATGTAAAGGGTCTGGTAAGTATTTTACACAAAGTAGTTTGTAAGACTGCAGTTTTCAGTCTTTTACATACTGGTCATTTTTGCAGATTGAGCAGGACTTTGTGTTGCTGTTTGGAGAGAGTGTTTCTGCAAAGTTCCTGGAGAGATGGTCAACCTCATTCAAAGAGAAGGTCATCCAGCAAAGCAAGTGTCTCTCTCTCAAATAATGTGCAAGAACTAATTGAAGCTGCAGAGTTGACACCAGAAAAAGGCCAGGATGGAGTTAATTTGTTTGGTGGGTCTCTTGCGTTGCTTCATACAGTGTGTATTTATGAGTAAGAAATTAGTCCGTTGAGTACTTTATAATGTATAATATTTAGCTGCTAGCAAAAAAGTAGTTATATTCTGAGTTTTGTGTGTACATTTTTACTGGGTTTTATCTTGGTCATGCATCACTTAAATTTTTGTTGCTTGTATTTAGGTTGGGACAGTGACCGCTCTTCCCTCATACTGCTACTACATTTACTTCCACCTTCTGCACAAGGTCGAAAAAAGCCTGGCAAGATGTGTACTACACAAGCTACAAAACATTTAATTGTATTTAGAAAGGTTTGTATTGTCTCCCCTTTATCTTGTTGTATGCTTGCAATGTTTCATTAGTTTAAATGTTATCATTTGCATTAAACTTTGCTTTATGGATTTGTACATGTGAGCAGTTGAGGTTTTGGATGTCGACTTTTTTAAAACTTATTTTATTTTATTTTTGAAGACAGGAACCAGCCTGCAAGAACACCTTGACTCCATTGACAAAAGTCACCAACCCTACCTTCTTGCAGTTGGTACATCAAGAAGCCACATCCATGCGTTCTACATTGTACTGGACAAGTTGGCGATCCCATGTAACACAGCAAGTTCTCTTTGTGCCTTTGAGTTGTTCAAAGCACATTTCTTTTTTGGAACTGCCTACTGTGAGAGCCTACGTAACATGTACACGTTTATTCAGACAACAGTTTATAACATAGACATTGGGAAAGTCAAAGAAAGCCCAAGAGTAGCTGAGTTAAGAGCTAGATTTGTACAGTAAATGTAGAGCGTTAAAGGATGATTTATTTTTTATGTCAGTCTCGTCATTTAAATGCCAATTTGCTTGTTAGACATTTCAAAGTTATTCATGGCTTATGCCCTGGTAAAACACTTCGATTAAAATGTGGGGAAATTGGATGTTTCCATGTGTCAGGCACATTTTCTGGTTTTAGAAAACATGTTAAACGAGTACATAAAGATAAAAAAGCAAGTTCGTTCATGCGGATATTGTAATTGAACATGGACAAATTGATCCTGATCTGCAAGAGGATTTTTCTCCAAATATCCTTGCTGTACCAGAAATGTCTAACAAGCATGTTTTGGACATGTGTGCTTCAGCTATTGGCCAGGTTCAGGCTGCAGGAGTTGGACAGGGCATCGTGAATAATTTGGTTTGTTCTCTGGAGGAAGTTGTCCATGAAATGCATAACCAGATTAGAGATGCAGCTCTCAAAAATGTATCTTCAGAAAGTACAGAGAATGTCATTCAATTTAAGCAGTGTTTAAGTAAACTTGAAAACCCTTTTACACAATTGAATTCAGAGGCAAAACGAAGTAGTTATTTTTCTCAGAAATGGAGCATTGTCACTCCTGTAGAGAAAGTACTTGGAGTTAGATTTGATAACAGGTGGAACAAAACCACAAGCACATATGACCAGGTGGTTGTAAATGACAAATTTGCTTATATACCCATCTTGGAAAATGTTAGGATCAAGCCATTTACTTAGTGAAACTGCATATGGTGATCTAAAGGATGGATCATACTGAAAAAGCCATTCTCTTTTTTCTAAAGAAAAAAATGCTTTGCAAATTCAATTATTTTATGATGATTTTGAAACAGCAAATTCATTAGGATCTAAAAAAGGCATTCACAAGTTAGGGTGTCTTTAATTTATCTTAAGAATTTTTTTTACCAAAGTACAATTCAAGTTTGGCCAATATACACTTGTGTGCTCTCTTCCATTCCCAAGATGTTAAGAGATATGGTTTTAATTCTATTTTAGAACCTTTTGTTGAAGATATTAAATTCCTAGAAAGTGAGGGCATTGATATCCCATTTTTGGGTGGGCGCATTCATGGAACTATTGTTCAGGTAACAGGTGATAACCTAGGTCTTCACAGCTTATTTGGCTTTGTTTTACAGCAAAACACTGTTGTCGCTTTTGCCTCACAGACAAGAGTGATTTTCAAACTGTATTTTCTGAAGATGAAACAGTATCTCTAAGAACTAAAGAGCTGCATACAATACTGTTATTCAATCAGGTGTGATCCTGAAAAGTCGAATGTGTATGGTGTGAAAAGTGACTGTTTGCTGAACTCACTTCAGTACTTCCACACCATGAATAATTTTTCAGTTGATGTTATGCATGATCTACTGGAAGGTGTAGCACAGTTTGAGGTCAAGCTTGTTTTAAAATACATCGCTAAAAATATTTCTCATGAGGAGATAAATGGTAGAATACAGTCTTTTAACTATGGATATGTGGAAAGAAGGAATCAACCCCCTGCAGTGAAATTGGACAATGAGAGCAATGATTTGGGCCTCAATGCAATACAATCATGGTGTCTCTTGCGTAACATGCCTCTACTGTTTGGTGATTTAGTGGCAGTAAATGATGATTTTTTGCATCTGTTGTTGTTACTTTTTACAGATTGTTGACCGAGGGCATCACTGTTTATTTGAAACATCTGATTATTGAACATCACTGCCTTTTCAAAAAACTTTTTCCTGATAAAAATCTTCTACCCAAGCACCATTTTATGATTCACTATCCTCGCTGCATCAGAAAAATTGGTCCTATTGTTCATATGAGCTGCATGCGATTTGAAGCAAAACACCGTTTTTTTTAAGAGGCAACAGAAAAGTTTCAAAAATATAACACTGAGCTTGGCAAGGAAACATCAGTACAACATGTCCTATAACTGGGAATATTGTAGTCACAACAAGCTGACCTTTGGTCCTGGAAAAAAAATAGCATTGTCTAATTTCACTGAAGGGCGAAATGTAGCTCTTAAGTTGAATGTCTCACTCAACACCCATGTGCTGTCAGTTAAATGGGTAAAGTTTGATGTCATTGAATATCGTCCAGACTTGGTTGTTTGCAGTCATGTTTATGAAATGCCAGTTTTCATGAAAATAGACTGTATTATAATTAAGGATCAGCAAGTACTTTTAGTGGGAACATTGCTGGAAACTTTGAGTTTAAATGAGCATTTCAGTGCGTTTCATGTTGCTTTTCCCAAAAATGAGTCTTGTGTTATTGATGCCAAGGAGCTTGTGTACCATAGACCATTTAATTTGCAAATGGCTTATAAGATGGATGATTTGTTGTACCATACTGTCATATGATTTCTTTTTGTAATAATGGCAACTAACTTGGTTGCAGATGGCACGTGCCCTTAGGTTTGCTTTTTTACTTTCCTTCAAGGGCAGATGTTAAAAGAAGTTATAACTTTTGAATAAAGCTTTTAAGAAATGTCAGTGGATGCTGTCTGTCTTGTCTTCCATATACTGTTTTATAGTATCATAAGTGTATTATATAAGTTTATATGTTTTATATAACTTAAATATAAATAATACTGAACTTATTATTAATAATATAACACTGGAGGTTATTTAATATAACACTGGAGGTTATTTAATATAACACTGTAAAATTACAGAGTAGTGTTGCTTTCAACTAACACTTAAAGAGTTAATCCACCTGTGGAGTAAAAATTGATCAACACTGGCAAGTGTGTAAGATCCACAGCTTGCACTTCGCCTAATCGTGATCCGTCGGCTCAAAGGCTCCCGGAGTATTAACTGAGCACACTAAGGCGCACACGAGCGGACGCTTATCGCGTTGCTTTAATGTTGTTGATTTGTTCTCACGTAATCGTTGTTGTTGCTCTTCTGGAAGATCACTAAGACTGTCCTCTTTACAGCCATAGTTGCGAGATCTTCTTGCCTGCAGCGGTCAGAGAATATGTCTTCAGATGCTCAGCGGATTATTTTCGTTATGTCCCGCCTGATTGGCCGGGCAGGTGACTGGGTCGCAGCACTGTGGGAGGCCAGGCCTATCGAGACCTAGGACTACTTCCGGTTTCTTAATCTGTTTCGCAATACTTTTGATCACTCGCACGGAAGGCCGTGTGGGGAGCTGTTGCACGAACTACGGCAGGGAGATCGTCCAGTGTCCAGTTACGTGCTGGACTTCCGCACGTTATCCGCCCGTGCAGGTTGAAACGAACAAAATTACTCGGCGCTCATTGCCACATTCCGGGCAGGATTATGTCCTGACATCCATAGGGACTTGGCGTGTTATGATTCGCAGATGTCACTCGAGACTCTCGTCTCCACCGCCATCAACCTGTGCCAACTCCGCAACAGTTGTACCACCAGACACTCTGCACAACCCGCTACTAAGACTTGTTGCTACTCTCGCAGGGGCCCGGTTGAAACCCCCATGCAGTTGGATGGAGTTCATTTATCTAGGGCTGAACGTACTCGCTGCACCCGGGCGGGATTGTGCATGTACTGTGGCAACGCGGACCATGTACTGGATTCATGCGAGGTGCGACCCAGTTCTAGTGCCTGCTCTCCTCGTCCACGCCGCGAGAGTACGGCTAAAGGATTGGCTCCACCTCCGGTAAGCACCACGGGCCGTGAGGCACCCATGCCCTGAAGGCTTCCCGTGGTGGTGTCGCTTCAGGGCACAGAGCATTGCTCTAATGCTCTCATTGACTCCGGGGCGGAGGGGAACTTTTTAGATAAGGATCTCGCAGAGAAATGGGCCGTACGTAGTTATCTGCTACCGGAAGGGTTACCCATCTGCGGGGTGGACGGACATCCGGTTAACCAGGGGAAGGTTACGCATTACACTGAACTTATCAAGATCCAAGTTAGTGCATTACATACTGAACTTATTTCGTTTTTTATTATTTTTTCTCCTAGCTCCGCCATTATCCTGGGATTACCCTGGTTGCAGCAACATGATCCCCTTATCTCCTGGTCTGGACATGGTATTCTGCAATGGTCGAAGTACTGTTACACTAACTGTCTAACCACCCCCGTTAGAGTAAGGTCGCGTTCTCTTGCGGTCATTTCATCTTCTGCCACGGCCAAGTTACCACCTAACGTCCCACCCGAATTTTTTGATTTGGCTGTGGTCTTTTGCGACAAACAGGCTAAACTCTTGCCCCCCCATTGAAATTATGATTGTGCCATTGATTTGGTTCCCCATGCTAAGCTCCCTAGGGTCAGTCCTTACCCGCTTTCCGTTGCGGAGAGTAAGGCGATGCGGGAATACATTACCGTGGCCCTAAAACTGGGGATCATTCGTCATTCCAAATCCCCGGTGGCATCTGGGTTCTTCTTTGTTCCCAAGAAATCCTCAGAACTCAGGCCGTGCATTGACTATAGGGGTCTCAATTCGGTCACTCGGCGGTACGCGTATCCGTTGCCCTTAGTGCCCTCAGCCCTGGAACGTCTGGGTAAAGCCAGGATTTTCTCCAAATTGGACCTCAGAAATGCTTACAATCTGGTGCGCATTAGGAGGGGAGATGAGTGGAAGACAGCGTTCGTAACTACCACGGGGCATTACGAGTATCTGGTTATGCCGTTCGGCCTCACTAATGCACCGGCCGTATTCCAATCTTTTGTCAACGATGTTTTGCGTGACTTCCTTGAGAAGTTTGCTCTCGTGTACATCAACGACATTTTGGTCTACTCGTCAGACCCCGACACCCACCGCCAGCACGTACGTATGGTGCTGAAAAGATTGTTGGAAAACAATCTGTTTGTGAAGGCTGAGAAGTGTGTGTTTTTTCAGAGGCAGATTTCATTTTTAGGGTTCGATTTATTTCCCGAGGGCATGAACATGGAAACGGGTAAAGTTCGAGCTATCTTAGATTGGCCAGTACCCACCACCGTCCGGGAGGTACTTTTTGGGATTTGCGAATTTTTATCGGAAATTTATACGTTCCTTTAGTTCCATCGCACTGCCCATTACGGCAGTACTCAAGGGGCAACCCAGGAGACTGGTCTGGACCGCGGAGGCTAATGCGGCGTTACCCAGCTTAAAAAGAGTTTTTCTACCGCTCCGGTTCTGGCACTTCCCGACAAACCCTTCATTTTGGAGGTGGACGCGTCTGCACTGGGGGTTGGTGCCGTATTGTGGCAACGTACTGGGGCTCGCGCGGTTCTGCGACCGGTGGCGTACTTTTCCCGCAAACTGTCCACCGCTGAACGCAACTACTCCATTGGGGATCGGGAATTGTTGGCGGTTAAGTTAGCGCTCGAGGAA
>JAOUQT010327961.1:0-13643 GCA_025769995.1 Xyliphius kryptos
TTATTGAGCAAAAACGTAAGGCTATAGTAAGGTGTTTTTCTTGGCAAAAAATTAAGGTTATAGTAAGGCGTTTTTTTTTAGCAAAAACGTAAGGTGTTTTTTTAAGCAAAAACGTAAGGCTATAATAAAGCGTTTTTTTGGCAGAAAGGTAAGGCTATAGTAAGGTGTTTTTTTGAGCAAAAACGTAAGGTTATAGTAAGGCGTTTTTCTTGAGCAAAGACGTAAGGCTATAGTAAGGCGTTTTTTTGGGCAAAAACTTAAGGCTATAGTAAGGCGTTTTTTTGGGCAAAAACGTGACGCTAAAGTAAGGTTTGTTTTTTTTTTTAGCAATAACGTAAGGCTATAGTAAGGCTTTTTTCTCAACCCTATTTTTTTGCATAAAAAAAAGCCTTTTTATACCTTATGTTTTAGCTCAAAAAAACGCCTTACTTTAGCTTTACGTTTTTGCTAAAAAAAAACACGCCTTACTATAGCCTTACGTTTTTGCCAAAAAAAACGCCTTACTATAGTCTTATGTTTTTGCTCAAAAAAACGCCTTACTATAGTCTTACGTTTTTGCTCAAAAAAAACGCCTTACTTTAGCCTTACGTTTTTGCCCAAAAAAACGCCTTACTATAGCCTTACGTTTTTGCCCAAATAAACGCCTTACTATAGCCTTACATTTTTGCCCAAAAAAACGCCTTACTAATAAAGCCTTACGTTTTTTGCTCAAAAAAACGCCTTACTGTAGCCTTACGTTTTTGCCCTAAAAAACGCCTTACTATAGCCTTACGTTTTTGCCCAAAAAAACGCCTTACTGTAGCCTTACGTTTTTGCCCTAAAAAACGCCTTACTATAGCCTTACGTTTTTGCTCAAAAAGACGCCTTACTATAGCCTTACGTTTCTGCCAAAAAAAAAACGCCTTACTCTAGCCTTACGTTTTTGCTAAAAAAAAACTCCTTACTCTAGCCTTACGTTTTTGCTAAAAAAAAACGCCTTACTATAGCCTTACGTTTTTGCTAAAAAAAAACTCCCTACTATAGCCTTAATTTTTTGCCAAGAAAAACGCCTTACTATAGCCTTATGTTTTTGCGCAAAAAAACGCCTTACTATAGCCTTACTTTTTTGCTCCAAAAAACGCCTTACTATGACCTTACGTTTTTGCTAAAAAAAAACGCCTTACT
This sequence comes from Xyliphius kryptos, assembly GCA_025769995.1. Lineage (NCBI taxonomy): Eukaryota > Metazoa > Chordata > Actinopteri > Siluriformes > Aspredinidae > Xyliphius > Xyliphius kryptos. The sequence goes on from JAOUQT010327961.1 coordinate 1,165, forward strand.
ATAGCCTAACGTTTTTGCTCAAAAAACGCCTTACTATAACCTTTCGTTTTTGCTTAAAATACACGCCTTACTATAACCCTACGTTTTTGCCAAAAAAAAAAGCCTCACTACAGCCTTACGTTTTTGCTCAAAAAAACGCCTTGCTATAGCCTTACTTTTTTGTTAAAAAAAAACGCCTTACAATAGCTTTACGTTTTTGCTCAAAAAAAACGCTTTACTATAGCCTTACGTTTTTGCTCAAATTAATGCCTTACTATAACCTTACGTTTTTGCTTAACAAAACGCCTTACTATACTCTTACGTTGTAAGGCGTTTTTTTTTTTTTAACAAAAACGTAAGGCTATAGTAAGGCGTTTTTTTGAGCTAGAACGTAAGGCTATAGTAAAGTGTTTTTTGAGCAAAAACGTAAAGCTATATTAAGGCGTTTTTTTTTAACAAAAACGTTAGGCTATAGTAAGGCGTTTTTTTTTAGCAAAAACGTAAGGCTATAGTAAGGCGTTTTTTTTTTAACAAAAACGTAAGGCTTTAGTAAGGTGGTTTTTTTGAGCAATAACGTAATGCCATAGTAAGGCGTTTTTTTGAGCAAAAACGTAGGGCTATAATGCATTTTTTTTAACAAAAACGTAAGGCTATAGTAAGGCGTTTTTTTGAGCAAAAACGTAAGGCGTTTTTTTTTGAGCAAAAACGTAAGGTCATAATAAGGCGTTTTTTTGAGCAAAAATGTAAAGCCATAGTAAGGCGTTTTTTGAGCAAAAACGTAAGGCGTTTTTTTTTAGCAAAAACGTAAGGCTATAGTAAGGCGTTTTTTTGAGCAAAAACGTAAGGTCATAATAAGGCGTTTTTTTGAGCAAAAATGTAAGGCTATAGTCAGGCGTTTTTTAGAGCAAAAATGTAAGGCTATAGTAAGGTGTTTTTTTTGAGCAAAAACGTAAGGCTATAGTGTTGCTTTTTTTTTTAACAAGAACGTTGGGCTATAGTAAAGCTTTGTTTTAAGCAAAAACATAAAAGTATAGTAAGGCGTTTTTTAAACCTTACGTTTTTGCTCAAAAAAAAATGCCTTACTATAGCCTGACGTTTTTGCCCAAAAAAACGCCTTACTATATAGCCTTACGTTTTTGCCAAAAAAATGTCTTACTATAGCCGTTAAAAAAGGCGTTTTTTAAAGCAAAAATGAAAGGTGTTTTTTTTTTAAGCAAAAACGTAAGGCTATAGTATTGCGTTTTTTTGAACAAGAACGTAAGGGTATAGTAAGGCGTTTTTTTTAGCAAAAATGTAAGGCTATATTATTGCGTTTTTTTAAACAAGAACGTATGGGTATAGTAAGGCGTTTTTTCGAGCAAAAACGTAAGGCTATAGTAAGGCGTTTTTTTGAGTAAAAACGTAAGGCTATAGTTAGGCGTTTTTTTGGGAAAAAAAGTAAGGCTATAGTAAGGCGTGTTTTTTTAGCAAAAACGTAAGGTTATATAGTAAGGCGTTTTTTTGATTAATAAAGTAAGGCTAAAGTAAGGCGTTTTATTGAGCAAAAACGTAAGGCTATAGTAAGGTGTTTTTCTTGGCAAAAAATTAAGGTTATAGTAAGGCGTTTTTTTGAACAAAAACGTTAGGCTATAGTAAGGCGTTTTTTTGAACAAAAACGTTAGGCTACAGTAAGGCGTTTTTTTGAACAAAAACGTTAGGCTATAGTAAGGCGTTTTTTTGAGCAAAAACGTTAGGCTATAGTAAGGCTTTTTTTTGGGCAAAAAACGTAAAGCTTTAGTAAGGCGTTTTTTTGGGCAAAAACGTAAGGCTATAGTAAGGCGTTTATTTGGGCAAAAACGTAAGGCGTGTATTTTAAGCAAAAACGTAAGGTTATAGTAAGGCGTTTTTTGAGCAAAAACGTAAGGCTATAATAAGGCGTTTTTTGCTAAAAAAAAAAAAAAAAGCCTTACTATGGCCTTACATTTTTGCTTAAAAAAAAAAGCCTTACTATAGCCTTACTATACCCTTATGTTCTTGTTCAAAAAAATGCAATACTATAGCCTTACGTTTTTGCTAAAAAAAAAACGCCTTATTATAGCCACACGTTTTTGCCAAAAAAAGCGCATTACTATAGCCTTACGTTTTTGCTCAAAAAAACGCCTTACTATAGCCTTACGTTTTTGCTATAAAAAAAAAACGCCTTACTTTATCCTCACGTTTTTGCTCAAAAAAAACGCCTTACTATAGTCTTACGTTTTTGCCCAAAAAAACGCCTAACTATAGCCTTACGTTTTTGCCCAAATAAACGCCTTACTATAGCCTTACGTTTTTGCCAAAAAAAAACGACTTACTATAGCCTTATGTTTTTGCCAAAAAAAACGCCTTACTAAAGCCTTACGTTTTTGCTCAAAAAAAACACCTTACTAAAGCCTTACGTTTTTGCTCAAAAAAAACACCTTACTATAGACTTACGTTTTTGCTAAATAAAAAAACGCCTTACTTTAGCCTTACGTTTTTGCTAAAAAAAAAGCCTTACTATGGCCTTACGTTTTTGCCCAAAAAAACGCCTTACTATAGCCTTACGTTTTTGCCCAAAAAAACGCCTAACTATAGCCTTACGTTTTTGCCCAAAAAAACGCCTAACTATTGCCTTACGTTTTTGCTCAAAAAAACGCCTTACTATAGCCTTACGTTTTTGCCAAAAAAAAACGCCTTACTATAGCCTTAAGTTTTTGCCAAAAAAAAAACGCCTTACTATAGCCTTACGTTTTTGCTCAAAAAAACGCCTTAATATGGCCTTACGTTTTTGCCCAAATAAACGCCTTACTATAGCCTTATGTTTTTGCTCAAAAAAACGCCTTAATATAGCCTTACGTTTTTGCTCAAAAAAAACACCTTACTAAAGCCTTACGTTTTTGCTCAAAAAAACGCCTTAATATGGCCTTACGTTTTTGCTCGAAAAAAACACCTTACTAAAGCCTTACGTTTTTGTTAAAAAAAAAATGCCTTACTATAGCTTTACGTTTTTGCTCAAAAAACGCTTTACTATAGCCTTACGTTCTAGCTCAAAAAAACGCCTTACTATAGCCTTACGTTTTTGTTAAAAAAAAAAAAAACGCCTTACAACGTAACAGTATAGTAAGGCGTTTTGTTGAGCAAAAACGTAAGGTTATAGTAAGGCATTAATTTGAGCAAAAACGTAAGGCTATAGTAAAGCGTTTTTTTTTGAGCAAAAACGTAAAGCTATTGTAAGGCATTTTTTTTTTTTAACAAAAAAGTAAGGCTATAGCAAGGCGTTTTTTTGAGCAAAAACGTAAGGCTATAGTGAGGCTTTTTTTTTGGCAAAAACGTAGGGTTATAGTAAGGCGTTTTTTTTTTAGCAAAAATGTAAGGCTATAGTAAGGCGTGTATTTTAAGCAAAAACGAAAGGTTATAGTAAGAAGTTTTTTGAGCAAAAACGTAAGGCTATAGTAAGGCGTTTTTTGTTAAAAAAAAAAAAGCCTTACTATGGCCTTACATTTTTGCTTAAAAAAAAAAGCCTTACTATAGCCTTACGTTTTCGTTTAAAAAAAAAACCTTACTATACCCTTACGTTCTTGTTCAAAAAAATGCAATACTATAGCCTTACGTTTTTGCTTAAAAAAAACGCCTTATTATAGCCTTACGTTTTTGCTAAAAAAAAACGCCTTACTATAGCCTTACATTTTGGCTAAAAAAAAACGCCTTACTTTAGCCTTACGTTTTTGCTCAAAAAAAACGCCTTACTATAGCCTTACGTTTTTGCTCAAAAAATGCCTTACTATAGCCTTACGTTTTTGCCAAAAAAAAAAACGCCTTACTATAGCCTTACGTTTTTGCCCCAAAAAACGCCTTACTATAGCCTTATGTTTTTGCTCAAAAAAACACCTTACTATAGCCTTACGTTTTTGTTAAAAAAAAAAACTACTATAGCCTTATGTTTTTGCTAAAAAAAACGCCGATTTTTTGAGCAAAAACGAAAGGCCATTTTAAGGCATTTTATGAGTGAAAACGAAAGGCAATACAGTAAGGCGTTTTGTTTTTTTTTTGACAAAAAGGTAAAGCACATTTCAAAATCATAAGGCTATTGTAAGAAGTTTTTTTTCAAAAACGTAAGGGTTTTATTTATTTATTTTTTTTAAAACGTAAGGCTGTATATATTAGCGCTTTTATAAGCAAAGACGCAAGGCCATAATACAACGTAAGTCTTTTTTTTTTTAGCAAAAACGTTTGACTATGGTAAGAATTTTTTTTAGAACTAACGTAAGGCTATAGTACTTTTTTTTTTTTAGCAAAAACGTAAGGCCATAGTAAGGCGTTTTTTTGAGCGAAAGCGTAAGGCTATGTGGTAAGCCGTTTCTTTGACAAAAACGTAATGCTATAATAAGGCTTTTTTTTTTAGCAATAACGTAGCGTTATGCTTTTCTATAGTCTTCACATTATTGCTTAAAAAAAGCCTTACTTTTTTGCTCAAAAAAACGCCTTACTATAGCTTTACGTTTTTGCTCAAAAAGTTACTATAGCTGTACGTTTTTGTTAAAAAAAAAATGCGCTACTAAATACAGCCTTACATTTTTGATTAAAAAAACACCTTACTATAGCCTAAACGTAAGTCAGTTTTATAAAAATCGTAAGTCAGTTTTTTTTTTAGCAAAAACAAAGCTACAGCAAGGGTTTTCTTTAAGCAAAGACATAAAGCTACAGTTAGGCGCTTTTTTTTTTTTTAACAAAAACGTAAGGCTATAGTAAGGCTTTTTTTTTTTTTTTTTTTACAAAAACGTATGGCTGTATATAGTAGGGCATTTTTTCTTTTAAGCAAAGACGTAAGGCCATAATAAGGTGTTTTTTGGAAAAACGTAAGTCTTTTTTTTTAATTTTTTAAACAAAAACGTAAGTATATAGTAAGGCGGGGTTTTTTTTGTTGAAAAAACGTAAGTCATTTTTTGAGCAAAATTGTTTTTTAGTATGATTAGCATGTCTTTTATCAAATTAGTCTCGTTGGGTTTTGGGGGTTGGTTTTAATTTTGGATTTTGGTCAGGGTTGGTTTTGGTTAGCCTCTTTGACCATTTAGCAGTTTTGCATGTTCTCCACATTAGCATTATTAGCATGTTAGCCTTTCTGGACAAACAACTGACAAACAATCCACCACCCAAATTCTACCTGCTGCATGATGCTCCTGACCAACAGAGAACCAACAAATACACAGATGGACTATAGTCATTAATAGTAAACTACAAAGTCCATCTGTATAGCTAATGAAGCAAGAACGGGGTATGTCCAAATGTTTTTATGACTTCGAGGGAGCAATAGGACTAAACCTTGTGAGGAAACAACCATGTGTTTAAAAAGAAAACTTACGTATGGATTATAAAGGTGTTTGGTTCAACGGACAGCGAGGGTGAACGATGCCGCCTGAGCGCTGATGGTGAAGGTTCTCAGTGTGGCACTGTTACTCTGTGTTTGGGGTAAAAACACAATAAAAAAAAGGTTAGTGAAGATCGTAAAACTGATCCTATAATAACAAATAGCGTCGCAGAAGAGGCTAACCAACAAATGCCGGTCTGGATTGATCAACGCATGACGATACTATAACATTTCTAAGTGTTTTTTGTGTTAACACAACTCCTGATGAAAGTGCACAATGTATATGTTAAAAAATCTAATTTTAAAAAGGTCTTTAGTTGGTTTGCAGTGAGTTGGTATCGGTTTTATTTACGTGTCAGCCCATAATAATTCAGTAAGTTGCCCGTATTTGTGGTTAGTGATGGATGGCTGACGGTTTTACTTGTTTAGTCAAAAACATGGCCATTACTTCAACACATCGTTCCCGCCATTCTGTCGTCCAGCTCAGATCACAGGCGCCACCTGCTGAATCGCATCAGAACGTCGTGAAACAGTGCAGGAATTTAACCGCATTTTTCATTTGTCAGAGATGTAAATCCTCGTCATCTACAGAAGGAAAGTCTAAAATCTAAATACGAACATTTTAAAAATGTTCATGAAGATGTTCGAGTTCAGCGAACGGCCGAATTGGTGTGTAATGAAGGGAACACCCTACAGAGGGCAGTGTTGCTTCACTGTTTGGCTCTACACACAAACACTAAATAATCAAGGGTTTTTGGACATTTTGTGAGCCTGTGGCGATTGATTTTTGAACAAAGTGTCAGATATTAATGTCCAACAATTTAAAAGTCCTCTACTGCATGCTGTTTCCGGCTGCAACATGAAACCGAAGAAATGACACACCAACATCCAAAGGCTACATGTTCTAAAGACCTGTTTGCAGCTATAAACAGCTTCTCTGAAGGCTTTCTACAAGATCTGAGAGTATGTCTGTAAGAAATTAAAGAAAAGAGTTTTGGAGAGGTCAGACACCGATGATGGTTAAGAGGGTCTAACTCACAATCTCTGTTCTAGTTCCTTTTAAAGTGTTTGATGGGTTAAATACAGGTCAGGTGAATTGGAACCTCTACTTTGACCTTACCATCAAAGGTAACTCTGTTAGGAGCATCACTCTTGAAGAACTTGCTCTCAGACCCCTGAAACACTCAAGCTTCTGCATCCACGCAAGGATTCCAGGTGCTCATGTTTAAGAACATTTCAGGAGCTGGGCAGATACACCCGGGAGAGTGCTCCGATCGATCACTGGGCACAAGTCTATATGGGGCAAGAAATCATCTTAAATATACGTTTTTGAACTGGAGAACCCATTAAAAAAAAAACCCACACGAACATCTCATATCGGGATTCGAACCTGGATCCCCAGCGCTATCCGATTCGGTACACAAGGTACGTCTGAAGGTACTCACTTTCCACAGAACCTAATAAAGGTCCATTCATCCATTATTTTCTGCTTATTCCTTTACTAGGGTGGCGGTGGGTTTCTCCATGCCCATCCAAGGGAGAACATGTCGAGCGCTGGGCAGATACACCCAGGACAGGGCGCCAATCAATCGCTGGACACACAAACACACACTTTACAGGGAAATTTGGAGCATTTAATTCATCTGGAATCCATGTTTTTAGACTGTGGGAGGAAACCGGAGAAAAGCCACATGGACACGGGGAGGACATGGAAACTCCACCCAGATTAAGATTTGAACCGGGAATGTTGAGAGGAGAACGTGCTAACCACTAAGCCACCGTGCTGCCCAGCTAATAAAGAAGATTTTTCAATTAAAACCCCCGACCCTGCAGACACCCTGAGAATCAAATATGGACGTAACGAGGTTCTCAGAATGATGACGCGTCCTCAGCGCTCTATTGAATTGACCCCGGAGTCGTGCGTGTATATATTGTGATGCTGGGTTTATTACAAAGCTGGCAGAATTTGCGCCCGTGTACATTTTGCTGTTAGCACCTGATTAAAGAGCAGCGCGGGGGCAAATTATACGGAGTCTGTGATGTGACCACAGGGCAGTTTGACTCCGATGAGTCTTTTGCTTCAAATGACCTGTTTGTTCCGGAAAGTTAATTATCACTTTTTTTTTGCGTCTCTGAACTCAGTTACCGCTGAACTACTTTGCACTTTTTCTATTAAAGTATAACGAGCTGCACGCGGTGAGACAGAAATAGCTGCAATGTCGTACAGGTGTGTTTGTGCGCGTGTGTCATATCGGTTCCCACTCCTCGTGTGATGGACAAAGCAACAGCTGGACCTGTGGGACGTTCTAATCTATAAACTGCAGGAACAGCGTGCGGTTCCGCGTGCGCCGACCCGGATCATTTATATGCTCGGTCACAGCCTCAAAGGCACCGTAAAGGTCAGTGTTACCAAACGATGGCGCCCGCCTGAAACTGATTTCCTGGCTGTGATGAAGGTTTTCTGTGAAAAGCTCATTTAAGATAAGCCTCCTCGCCCCTCAGAGCGCCACGTTCTGTTGTGAATCCTGCATCTGCCCACAGAACCGGGATGCAGCGTCACATACTAATGTAGAACCGTGTCACCGACTGACTTTGGAACACGCAGCTAAAACGGCTTACGGACAAAAACACTAAGATAAACGGAGCGACGTGCAGGGGTCTGGAACCGATGTTTGGGGTTCCAGAACCTGTGAAGTAATAAAGGTTAAGAGCCCTATTCAAGAGCTCTACTCTACTCTGCTGGATGGACTTTCAACAACATTTTGGAGCAGGATGCGTGAGGTCAGAAACGGATGTTGGTTAAAAGGACCTAGCTCACAATGTATACAAGAGGGCATGCATTATTGTGGATAAGACACATTATTGTTGTCTCGTGCTTTTATAAAAGAGTTATCAACACACAATAATAAAAAAAAAAAAAACAAGGTTTGATTCATAAATGTGTTGAGTAAAAAAATTCTGGTTGCGTTAACAATCAGATACTGCCATCTAGTGGCCAAATTACAGAACACAGTTCATGAAAAAGTTTGGGAAAAGCGGTGTGAGTTACTGTGAATAATGTCACGGCTAGACAAGCGGCTTAGCTAATCAGATTTAAGGACTGGAACTACTTTTATAATTCATCTTAAAGGTGATGTCTGAGTCAGATACACCCAGGACAAGGCGCCAATCAATCGCTGGACACACACACACACTTACTCATTCACTATATAGGGGCAATTTAGAGAATTTAAGTATTTAAAGTAGTATTTAAATTATTTAAAGTCAGTAGTTTTTTTTTTGTTTATACAGAAAGGTACATAAAATGCAAGTCATCATCTTACCTTTAGGGGGCGATGTATCAGTGCAAGTGTTCAGCCTGGATAATTTTCCAAAAGAGAGCGTTTCAGACGCTGGGCAGACACATCCTGTAGAGGGCACCAATCCATCACTGAGCCCACAATCACATACACATAATATAGGGGCATTTCAGAGCAGCCAATTCACCTTGAACTGTGGAAGAAAACCAGAGAAAAAACATGCTGACATGGAAACTCCACCCTGATCGCACCCAGAACCCCCCCCCCCCAACTTTCCAGTTAACTTTCCACAACATTTTGGAGCGTGCATATTAGTAAAACCGTTAATAAACTTGGCTTTCGCAACATAATCGAGTCCATTTTTTAAAAATGAACCCCGAATGCTTTAACAATCACATACTGCCATCTAGTGGCCAAATTACAGAACACCATTCATGAAAAGGTTTGGGAACACAATGTATTTTAAATTGCGCATTTTTACGAATATGATGCGGTCAGCGGTGTGGGTTACTGTGAATGTCACGGCTAGACAAGCGGCTCAGACAATCAGATTTAAGGACCTGAACTCCTTTTATAATTCATCTTAAAGGTGATGTCAAATTCAGATACACACACAGGAGAGGGCGCCAATCCATCAATGTACATACACTCACTATATAGAGGCAACTTGAAGCATTCAATTATTAAAAAGTATAACGACAGTTTTTTGTTGTTTTTACAGAAAATTACATAAAATAAGTGCAAGTCATCAACTTGCTTTTAGTGCAAGTGTTCAGCCTGGATACATTTTCCAAAAGAGAGCGTTTCAGACGCTGGGCAGATACATCCAATAGAGGGCACCAATCCATCACTGAGCCCACACTCACACACATAATATAGGGGCAATTTAGAGCAGCCAATTCACCTTGAACTGTGGAAGAAAACCAGAGAAAAAACATGCCGACATGAGGAGGACATGGAAACTCCCAGCACCCACTCGCACTCAGCAGTGTGGAAGGAGCCTCGTGGTCATCTCCGCAGACTTTACTGTGGCGCATAAAGCACAACGTCTGCACCAAGAAGCTCGGGACGAGAGGTGGGCATGCTAATCAGTCAACAACCCCAAGAAAAGGCTAAATGGACACCGCTGTGTCCTGACTCCTGGATCTCATTTCGGCGGATGGAGGAGTCCATCAGACGAAGCCTTGTGACCTTGAAGAACCGAAGTCCATTTGCCAAGACGAGCGAGCCAAGTGCCCAGCGCAGTCCCGCTAAGAGCTCATCATTTTTTAGCCTCGACGTCGCGAAGCTGTGACTGCCAACAGCACGCCGTACTAATGGAATGAGACGCCGATGTCCATCATTTCCTTCTTACCAGTTTTATTTCCATTTCTTTTTTTAAATGATTGCTTACGATTTACCGAGCTCATTCCCTGCCACCAGGTGGCGACGTGGGCATGGTTTCATCACCTCAGCATGATGAGGCCCAGCTACCAAATTGTGTCGCTATTGACTTCCATAAACGTGTTGCCTCGTAAATTTAAATAAACAATATCTACAGTATAGACGCGCCTTGTTGCACCACCTGTTGTTCATGTTATGTACTTTGTAGTTCTACAATTACAGACTGTAGTCCATCTGTTGGTGTACTTCAAACAGGGTTTTTTACTTTTTTACTCGGTTCTAATGGTCAGAACCCCCCATAGTACCACCACATGGTTGGAGCATTGTTCCTATCCCAGCAGTGTCACTGAGATGGAGAAGTAAAACTACAGCAGCACTGCTGCACTCACCGCATCTGTGTCACCGACAAACAATCCACCACCCAAATGATACCCGTTCTGTGATGCTCCTGACCAACAGAGACCAGAGAACCACCAGGGGACGAACAAAAACAACAGATGGAATTGTAAATCTACAAAGTCCATCTATATGAAGGAAATGGACAAAGGAGCAAGAAGGGGGTGTGGGCAAACTTTTGATTGCTTTCGTTGCATTTAGCAAATGCAACATGATTGATGTTCATTTTGTTCTCTTTATTTGCAAAGACACATTCAAGAGTAAAAGCTTCTGCAAAAATATCAAACTTTGTTCATCTGATATGGACTTCTTCCAGTTTGCTCCCATTAGGGGGCGCCATAGTGGAGGTGATCCACATATTCAACATTTTAATTGTACAGCTGCACTGATGCATTACACCCCTAATGGACAGTTTAGTGTTTTGAATATAACAGCATGTCCATAGATTAAGGAGGAGGCACATTATGGAGAACATGCTAAAACTCCAGAGTGGGAATCGAACATGGGACCTTCTGGTTGTACTAACTGAAGTTTAAGTCACCAAGTGAGTTGCAGACAGCGTTTAAAACTCGGTATGTACACAACCCCCTTGGACTCTGGAGCATGAAATCCCTGGGTTTCGTGGAGGTCAAGAGAACGTTATACTGTGCCAACTGTAAAGTTTGGTGGAGGAAAAATAACACAATAAGGGGCTGTTTCTCTTAAAAGGTAAAAAGGGCATTCTGCTCCTTTAGTGACTAAGATATTTGGGGCAATTGTTGGTTAAATTTGTGAGAACAGTTTAGGGAAGGCCATTTACATTTCCAGCATGACCTGGTGCACAAAATGTCAATCAAAAATTGGGTGTGGTATCTCAGTAGTTGGAGTCATGAGGCAGCAATCTGCAGGTTGGAGGTTCAATTCCCAAGTCCATGTTGGTCCTTGAGGAAGGCTCTTCAACTTCATTGCTCGGGGGAAGGGGGAACCCCCTGGTTCTCTCGGATGTCCACATACTTTTGGTGTTGCGCTGTGAGGGTGCTCATATGCACTTTTGAAAACTGAAGAACGGAGGCTGACGTCCTCACCTCGGCTTTGTGCTGAAGATAAATTGGACGTCCACACGCTGAAGGTACGATGCAGACTTCTCCAAATAAATTCTGCAGGAGCTTCCTGACGGAACCTCCAGGATCTCGCTTATATAATCCAACAGCTGGCGAGCGGACCCCGCTCCCCTCCAAAGGGCCCCTAAGGAAACAGTGAGAAATCCTGCAGCTGACAGGTGAGGAAATATCTGAGGCATCTCCAGCATCACGAACATTCAGGAAGAGGAGAAATCAAAGGCATCTCACACCCTCAGCTCCAACGGCGTGATCCAGCGCAGCAGAGCTTCTGAACTCAGCGCGTCTTCTGCGTCAGAAAACCGTTAGCTTCACAGATCCGGGAGCTTCGGGTTCTTTGGTGAAGACTGCTCGTGTTCTGGAAGCTTCAGTTGATGGACTGTATACGTGAGAGACTAACGAGTTTAAACACGACTCCTAATCGTTACGCGTTGTCTGACTGAATGCGTTTAAACAGCTGCACAGTTGCAAAAATACAATGGGCTTCTTTTTCAGCTGTTCCCCCCTCGACTCCAGGAAAGAACATATTAATCAACAACTGGATCCCAACAACTCTGTGAAAAGTTTAGCAAACAACCATAGTAACTGCCTACCTGTGCCATAGCAACCAATTCCACAAGCAAAGCAACTGCCTACCTGTACCATAGCAACCACGTGAACAACCATAGCAACTGCCTACCTGTACCATAGCAACTAATTCCACAAGCATAGCAACTGCCTACCTGTACCACCATAGTAACTGCCTACCTGTACCATAGAAACCAATTCCACAAGCATAGCAACTGCCTACCTGTACCATAGCAACCACATGTACAACCATAGCAACTGCCTACCTGTACCATGGCAACCACATGTACAACCATAGCAACTGCCTACCTGTACCATAGCAACCACATGTACAACCATAGCAACTGCCTACCTGTACCATAGCAACCACATGTACAACCATAGCAACTGCCTACC
>JAOUQT010327972.1:0-13643 GCA_025769995.1 Xyliphius kryptos
GGGAGGAAACCGGAGAACCCGGAGGAAACCCACACAGACACGTGGAGAACATGCAAACTCCACCCAGATTGGGATTCACACCGGGAATCCCCAGTGCTTAGAGGCAAATGTGCTAACCACTAAGCCACCATGTCGCCCCTGCTACCATAATAAAACTTAAAATATGAACTACACTATTATTAATTTATGAGTCACATTTGAAGTTTTGATTACACTTTCCATGAATCCAGTATTCGTAATGCCTTATAAATACATTCAATACTCATATAGAGTATTTAGAATGTTTTATAACACTTGTCAAAAGCCTTTACATAAATTCTCATAATCACACTTATAAAGTGTTATAAGAATAAGGCTTTAAAACGAAATGCGAAATAATGCATTGTAAAATGTATGTTTGAATGGTAACGCTTTATATAAATCTGGGATTCATAATGCATTACTAATACATATATAAAGCTTTATAAATTATTTATAATACTTGTCATAAGAATTTGGTAATGTACATAGATGTGTGTTATAAGAACATGCACTAAGGCATTATAACACAAAGTGACAATGTACAGGGCGGGCCATAAGTATGGCTACACCCTGTAAAATACTGTATATGGGAGGGGAAAAACATTTTTGATTCAACTTTACTTTTTTTTTAATGGGAAGGGGGTCATGTGACATCCAACACAGCATAGCTTTATTCAATATCAAGTTATTGACACATTTGTGACATGGAGCAATGACAGTCACCCACTAAAGGATGTGCTCAAAGTGCTGCCCATTGTGTTGAATTGCCATTACGATTCTCTTCTCCCACCGAGAGAAATACCGCACAAAAAATTCTGAGGATCCAGTACGTGAGCACCTGAAACAACTGACACAGGGGGCCTGTGGTAGAATTTCTTCTGTTGTATTGCTCTCAGTGTGTCAAAGGCCCACCATTGTTTTTCTTGTGCAATTCTCTTGTGCAATGTGCTTAATGTGTCACATGACCCCCTTCCCATTGAAAAAATTCAAGTTGAATCCAAAATGGCAGCTTGGCAGATGGCTGACATGAGCGTCACCCGGCCTCAAATGTTTTCCCCTAAATACCCCTTTAACTTTTCCATATTTCGTCACATTACAACCACAAACATAGATACATTTTATTAATTCATTCATTCATTATCTCGCTCGTTATTCTACATTAAGTACACAGTGGGGTTTCCCATGCCCATCCAGAGCAGATACACCCAGGACAGGTGGCCATAAATATATTTTATTGGAATTTAATGTGAAAGACCAACACAAAGTGGCATACAATTGTGAAGTTGAAGGAAAATTATACATGATTTAAAAAATTTTTTACAAATGAAAAACTGAAAAGTTGTAGTGGCAGTATCATGCTCTGTGGCTGCTTTTCTTCAGCAGGGACAGGGAAGTTTGGTGAGAGTTGATGGGAAGATAGATGGAGACAAATACAGGGCAATCTTGGAAGAAAACTTGTTGGGAGTCTGCAAAAGACTTAAGACTGGGACGGAGGTTCAACTTCTAGCAGGACAACGACCCTTAACATAAAGCCAGGGCTACAATAGAATGGTTTAAAACAGAACGGCCCAGTCAAAGTCCAGACTTAAATCCAATCGAGAATTTGTGGTAAGATCTGAAAACTGCTGTTCACAAACGCGTTCCCTCTAATCTGAGGGTAAAGCAGAATGGACAAAAAAATCTGTCACTAGATGTGCAAAGCTATGGAGCCATACCCTAAAAGACTTGCAGCTGTTATTGAAGCAAAAGGTGGTTTCACAAAGTGAAAGAGGGGTTGAATACTCTTGCACACCAATGTTTTGAATCATGCATAATTTTCTTTCCACTTTACAATTGCATACCACTTTGTGTTGGTTTTTCACAATAAATTTCAATGAAATATATTTATGTTTGTGGTTATAATGTGACATAATATAGAAAAGTTCAAGGAGTATGAATACTTTTACAAGCCACTGTATATTCTGTATATATATACACACACACAATTTGTATTATCAAGACTAAGGTCATATTGTTATGACATTTATGACTTTATGGCTGGGATTAGGAACACCAACAGAAGCTTATGATGCATGTTATTAAGTGTTATAACTACTTTATAAAGCTTCATGAATGTGTTTACTGTATAAGGCATCATACATACCATTTTATAGAAAGTGTTATCAAGTTTTATTTTACTCACAAATATTTGTTTTCCCAGTTTGTTAAAACAAATGGCACCCATGCATTTAAATGTGCAGAGCTTTATTACTTTTTATAAAGTCCTTTAATTTTTTATGAACATACATCGTTCTGTCATTCGTAAAGCATTACATACTGAATAAAATATCTACTGTCAATGCACACCATTGTGGTCGCGTCTCAGGTGTGCAAAAGCGCCGAAAAGTAAATCTTGGGCGACAATGGTCGTTATGTGATTTGCATTATGCTAATTGGCTTCCATTCACAGTTCATTCACAACTAAAGGCATCAGAGTTTTCGCTTGCACTATTCATTTAAAGTCAATAAGGAGATGTGACCGTAATCTTATTGGTGTTCTATTAATTCATTCTGCGCCGAAATTAAATGCCTGCAAATTCCAGCTGTCACCATGCACCGTCTTCATATCAGATGTGATACGATGAATTCAGAGTAAGTCCTTAATGTCTGTTGTATTCCAGCCTGGAGCCTAGACCAGTTTAACATTCTGCATGCGCACGTCATATTCATAAAACATGTAATTGGATCTGGGCTGTGACTGATTTTAATGCATCGGTTTGTTCTCTCCTATCAGAAGGTCATAACAATTTCACTTTTCACTTGGACGAGCACATTGCTGTTTATTGGGGCATCATCTAGACCTAACAAGATAGGCATGAAGCAGAAGAGGATTCTTATCAATGCTGACATTTAGATTGCATTTTCGGTTCCAGAAATAATGTGGCTAGTACATTCATAAACGTTAGAACTCAGCGAGGACGAGGACCTTTCATATTAGAGGACTCCATAAACAAAAACGGACGGCGATACATCAGAACCTGGGCTGCTAGTTGTGAAATATACAGCTCTTACATAAGAGCGAGGTCCAGAATGTGAAAGACACCATGACCTTCAGTCGTCTACTCATTTACTGGAAGATTCTGGCGGCTTCTAGCTAGAAAATATGCTAATTCTCGTTTCTCCTTCTGTGCATGAACATCAGCGCTTGGTCCAGACTGACAGCCGTTTATTGAATTAGCATGCAGACTGCCTGAAACAGCTTCTGCTAAGAGAAGCATGTTCGTTTCCGGCTTCATGTGACTCCCTATGTGTGGCTCAATGCATTTCATTAACGTTAAACCCACACTAACTTTCCTTTTAAGTGGATGAAAAATGTTTTTGTCTAAACTACTGTCTTATCGTCTAACATTGAGAAAATAAACAGCTATATTTTGTACGTTTTCATGCTTTTGAGGATCGATTCCCTTGATGGAGCTTTTACTTTCAGCAATGTATATTGGATAAAAGGATCAAATGTACCATTAAAGGCTTCATTTTTTACCCAAAAAGTCTACGCAACGTCTTCTTTTTTCATTTTCAAATGAAATGCCAAATTAAATTTGCTTTCAAGTATGATTAACTACACATGCGGGACTGACTCTAATATTCCGAGCCCCTCATTAAAATACGCACTGCAGCATTAGCTTTGCCTGACTGCATTTATTAAAACATAATTAGGCCCCCGCTTATCTGCAATTCTGCACAATGCACATGTGTTTAATAAGACACCTTTATGAAGTGCGCTGGAATTACTGCTTATGTTTATTTTATGACGTGTCACACCAATCCCATGAATGCACCATGCCTAATCTGTGACAAAGACAGACGGAAGGTGTTCCCTTACAAGTTTACTCACATAGAGTATAACAAAAAAAGGGAAAAGAACAAACCAAATCGCTCTATCTTTCATCCGGCGCAAGGTGCATTGCGATGCTTCTGCCTGCTTCATTTAAATAGCAACACTGCTTGTGAATATATCTACGCTGATGGGCGTGGTTGTCTCTGAATTAAATTGTGAAATGTATTTTCTGGCGTATTACCATCATGACAATGCAAAACACAGGTGTGTATACCCCCACCTACCCCCACCTAATGGGTGGCACGGTGGCTTAGTGGTAAGCTCATTCACCTCTCAGCTCTGGGGATTTCCGGTTCGAATGCCGATCTGGGTGGAGTTTTCATGTTCTCCCCATGTCTGCTTGGGTTTCCTCTGGGTTCCTTCCACCTTCCAAAGACATGGATTAAAGGTAAATTGAATTCTCTAAATTGCGCTATATAGCGTGTGTGGCTGTATGAGGGAGTGTGTGCCCAGAGATGGTTCTCCTCTGGATGGCAATTTGGAGAAGTCAATTAAGCATGAATACAAGTTTTGGGACTGTGGGATAAACCCCATGGGAAAACATGGAAACTCAAACCAGAATGGGATTCAAATCTGAATCCGCAGCGCTGAGAGGTGGACGTGCTAACCACTACACTGTGCCACCCTGTTTTATTTCCTAATACTGTAAACCCCATTAATTCATTTACTCATTATCTTCTGTTTAATTCTTCAAGAGGGTCGTGGGTGGGTGCTCATCCAGGAAAGAACGTCTCAGGTGCCAATCAATCACTGGGCACTTACACACATACACACAGACTAGAGGGGCAATTTGGAGCATTAAATTTACCTTGAATCTACGTTTTTGTAATGTGGGAAGAAACCAAAGAACCCAAAGGAAACCCACACAGACATGGGGAGAACATGAAAACACCACCCAGATCGGGATTCAAACCGGGAATCCCCAGCACTGAGAGGTAAATGTGCTAACCACTAATCCACAGTGCCACCCAGTGAATTACATCTTTTTTCACTTTGCTAGCTGAACATCTAACGCATATATATCCACATTTAATTTACAGTATATGAACCAGAGATTCTGCAGAATCATGTCTCATTTTTGTGTTTCACAATTCCTCTGAAGCTAATTTTGGAACATATATTTGTGACAAAGCAAATTTCTGAATGACACAAGTGAAAATACATCAACGAGTTTCCTGGGACATCAAGGATCAACTTTTGAGCAAATAAAATGTTCCTCTGGGTTGTTATAAGAGATAAAAATCTAAGAGAAAAACCTTACTTTTATTTCTGAAGAGCAGAAGACATCAGACATATGTATCCCGTAGGGCTTTAGTAAAGTGGGTCACAGAGGCACATGGCTCAGGTCGTTTTTTTTAAACTGAGGTTGCCCACATCAAAGCCCAACCTGGGGGAAGGAAGTCTACATTCACCACCGTGGCCCACACCGAGGTGAACCAGGAGAGATGCTGCTCAAAATTCAGGGTGCAGCAGAGCAGGGACCCTCGGACAGCACACACGATCCCCTTTAAATCTCTTAGGTAAGTCGTCTCAACCCCCAGGGAACCATTTTCAAATGGAACTCTCAAGTCATATGGGGGCAACTGTTACCAGCAGACCCAAAACTGATGCCATTCAATAATGCAGGACTAGTGGTGGAATGCAATGCAGGATGGAAAGAGCTTTCGTGAATAAATAATTGAATGGAGTTACTGAGTATAAATCATATATACTGCACCTTACTAAAGCAAGTAAACAGGATGCCTAAGAACAAAAACATTAACTACAGTGCCAAGTATCAGCCTTGTAAGTACACGGGACATGGGAGAATTAGTGATGAGTTAGTCTGTGAGGGCCTTGGTGTTTATATATATAGATATACAGTGGCAGTCAAATTGGACATGCCCCTTTTTGCTCCACTTATTGCCCATGCTTCACTTAACGTAAATATGGCGTTTGTAGTCCTACAATTCAAGACTGTAATTTGTACATCTCTTTGTGGATGGCCTCTAATAGGTTCTAATGGTCCGAACCCTAACGCTACCACCACAGAGCAGCTATTAATTGCTTGTTGCATTATTCCTATACCAGCAATGTCACTGAAGTGTTTAAATTAAACTATAGCAGCACTGCTGCACTAACACCCCAACACCCACTAACTACAAAGTCCATCTATATGGTAAGTGGAGAACATGGACGATGGAGCAAGGAGGTGGTGTCCAAATGTTTGCCTGGTACTGTAAAATGAGCCCTATTTTATTATAAGGACAAAAGAGTCTGGAAGTCAGTTGAAATATTAATAAACCAACATGGAAAACCATATAGGAACACCATGAGGACATGGAAGCACTAAAACATGAAAGCGGGGAAAAACACTACTGCTGTTGGCACCTGGACATCCAGCAAGACGTGCCTTAGCATGATTTATTCAGGAAAAACATTGATATCAAAACACCTACAGTGTTGCAACAGTATCAGCATGATACAAAACACAAAAAGTTTCTAAGCCTTAATAATCCATCTGCACCAGGCATAGTTGTTTACTTCAAACAGCAATATATACTTATATACACTGTATATATAACAATATAATCTATATTCATTCATTATCTTTCACTAAAGCCTGTTCTAGAGTTGTGCCCATCCAGGGAAGAACTTTTGGAGAAAAAGGGGCAGATATACCCAGGACAGAGCACCAATCTATCGCTGGGCACGCACTCCCACTATGTGGGGCAATTTGGAGCAATTTACCTTGAATCCAGGTTTTTTTGGTCTGTGAAAGGAAACCAGAGAAACCCCATAACCCACATGTACACAAGAAGAACATGAAAATTCCACCCAGATTCCAAACTGGGGCCTAAGCGCTAAGAGGCACATGTGCTAACCACAAGGCCAACATGTCGGCAATATAACCTAAATTACTATTTTAAGTAGCAAGTATTAATGGACCAGATCTACATTTTAGTTAGTTTCTCCATCATGTGGACATCCATCACAGTCTGCTTTGCAGTAAAAGGAAAGGAACAGTAAAGACAGCAGGATCTGTAGTGCTACCTGGTTTACCCTCCAGGATCTGTACTTGTACTTGCAATGAAAACTATTTCAGATTCCACACATACCCGGCACAACCTTTTTCAACACCCCTCCCCTCCGACAGGAGCTACCGACCATGCATACAAACAATGTGAGGCACAGGAGCAGGTTCATTCCTGATGCTATCACGCTCATAAATAGCTGACCAGAATCTTTATGTCATCCTCTATACCACAGTATCACTGGGTTTCTATATAATTAACCAGCAGAATACCTGTGCTGTGCTACGGGAGAGAACTTGATAATAACGTGAAAGTTGAAACGCAATTGATTTTGAATAAATGAATGGCTTTGGAGTTCATATATTTCAAATGTTTGTATCATGGAGTGTGAGTTGTGATGACACAGTTGCTTTCTTACGCTTATTTATCTGTTTTTCAAGGACATGATAAGGAATGATGGAGCCAAGGTTTGTCTTTGTAGGTATAGCTTGAAAGGTTTGTGGGCCAGGTCCCCAATCCATCCAAGGTGTTGCCTTCAATGGTTATAGCAAGCAAACAATGGGATGTAGGAAAGCAAGAACTAGTGCCAAGTTTTATCCATGTTGGTAGCATTTGATTTGATTCCAAAGACATGATAGGGAATCACAATGCCAAATTTCAGCCTTGTAGGTAGTCAGGAAGTGAAAGGATTAACAATGAGTAAGTCAGTCAGTTAGGGCTTTGGCATTTATAGACTTTATTGGAAAAATACTTCTGTTATACACGATCAACTTTAATGTTGTTTGGACTACCACATACTGTGTGTATGTGTTCTCTACTGGGTTGTGTGTAGTCCTTGGATATGCTATGGTCAAGTTTTTTCATGATTCATATCCAAGAAGTTTCATGGTGAAGTCTTTTATCCATAGTTTACAGATAATACATTAAGGGGACAGTTAGTATCGCCAACATACCCAACAACTTCAGTATGTGGGACTATAATTGTAAAACTACAAAGTCTCTCTATTCTTACCAATCATTTTAGGTACAACTTATTGATTCTCCACGTACCATATTGATGAACTTGATGTACTGTTCTCTGTCTAGAAAAACTGCTGTGTCTGATCCACTCGTACTAGCTAAACACAAACCAACACACCACCCCCATGTCACCCTAATACCTCCTCTGTGGGCATTCTGATCATTGTATAATATACTAAAGTGGACTAACAACAAAGTATGTAGGGCACAAGATGGACTGCAGAATGTGATTGTAGAACTACAAAGGTGTACCTAACATCATGTGGGGAAAATAGACAATGGGACAGGAAGGTGGTGACTGGTACTGTAGCTTTGCCTAGAAAGGCCAAAGCCCTCATTGACTCATCAAAAATTCTCTCACTTCAGGTTGCTACATGGCTGTAATTTGGCATTGTGATTCACCATCATGTGCTTGGAAAAAAATTTGTAATCTAACCTTCCTGTTTGATGGTTCGTTCGTTATCACCATCGAATTCAAAACCCCTCCAGGGTCACGTCGAGATCTTCCCAAGAACCTACACATCTAAAACTTCATTCCTTATCATGTACTTGTAACTGCTTCTCACT
Source organism: Xyliphius kryptos (assembly GCA_025769995.1). Classification (NCBI taxonomy): domain Eukaryota; kingdom Metazoa; phylum Chordata; class Actinopteri; order Siluriformes; family Aspredinidae; genus Xyliphius; species Xyliphius kryptos. Next base: position 8,500 of record JAOUQT010327972.1, read on the forward strand.
TACCTAAATTCAATGCATTGTTTGATATCATTATTGAATGCAAGACCCCTTCAGAGTCACATTGGGGTCCTTCCGAATTCCTAAGGCTGAAACTTGGCACAGCGATGACCTACCATGTCCTTGGAAAAACTATGTAACACCAACAGCTCTGGCCTCATCCACTCAATCCTTGACGCCACATATGGCTTCCGGTGACGGGATGTGCTGCTTCCATGGGATACTGTTTGGCCGATCTATTTAAGCAGCATGGGCCGGTGTTCGCCACGTTGGTTTGTTTTGTATGTGTGGTTAATGGCTCAGTGGAATATTCTTACTATTCTTTCCATGTTTTTTATTATCATCAGTTTGGATCTCTCCTCTTCCAGCCGCAGTAAAGGTTGCTACGACCCGGCATCGGATCTTCAGCCAAGCCCACTCTAACTCAGGTCGCACGGAGCACGATTACTAGTACTCCTGACCACACAAGCCAGAGGATTCCAGTTGGGCCTCATTTAGGTTTTTATCTGGGCGTTGTTCCCGGTGTACATTTCGTTTTCATTTTTGGACTTTTGTTTTGTTGTATCTTTGTCTTAGTGAGCTTTTGTTAATAAAATGGATATTGTGGACTGTGAAAGCTCTGATTTTTTCTTATTGTTTAATGCCTTGACAAACTAATTGGTTCTCGCTTTCATGCCTTCAATTATTTGTTTACTTTTGCAACGCTTTGGATGGATTGGGGTCTTTGCGATTACCTACAAAGCTAATACTAGGCACCAACATTCCTTGGAAAACCTACCAATAAATTCATGTAAAATGTTCTCAATTTCTCCATTGTAGTGCAGCACAGGTATTTCATTTGTATATTAATAATTTATCTTAAAAAACTAAGCACAGTGTTGCTTTAATGTGAAATAAGTAAAAAAAAATGAACACCAATCCAATTTAGCTAGTCAAAAAACAAAAAGTCATCGTTTTGGTTGTGATGCATCAGAAACAAATATATTTTTCCTTATGCACTACAGAGTAAAATAACTGTGCATTAGATTTATGCTGTATTTTATGCTATAGTGATTGTTTACCCAGACATTATTACACACGGATTTATGGACTATTCTCTAAAAAATAAAGTGGACAGCCATCATTTGAGATCTTGTTTTCTCCAGTGTTAGGTTAATGTTGCTCATCTAACGAGCTGAATAAATTTCCAATTTATGACACTACAGTCAATATTATTCCATTTTCATCGCTCGTTCCCCATTCAGGAAATGCAAACAGTGAGAGGATGTGCGGTGGGAGCCCCATGGCACTAAGCCATCTCACTCAGATTCCTATTCCTCCATGTTCCCACTGAAGGACAGATTAGATTTATTCACACAACATGCATAGCTTCACTCATGCTAATGCCAAGAAGCGGCTCTTGCAAAGCCTGACAGTTCAGTATTGACTGACGCTGATTATTATTGAGGGTGCCCTTTATACATATCAGTTCTCAGCCTATGATCAATAAAGTTGGATGCCATGCCAATAAAAAATGCCTGACATGATCCCGAAAGTCCTTCCATAAAGCATGTGTCACTTAGCTGGCATATTATGAAAATTGACACAAGGGAATTGATGCCTGATGTGAGGATCAATTGGGGAACATTCATGTGCTGTTATTTTTTTTTTATATTTTGAGGTTTATAGACAGATTTTTACACTGGAAGGCCCGTGGCTTAGTGATTAGTATGTTTGTCTCTCAGCATTGGGAATCCTGGTTCGAATCCACATCTAGGTCAAATTTTCATGCTCTTCACATGTACATGTGGGTTTTCTCCGAGATCTCCATCTTTTTCCCATAGTCCAAAAAACAAATCCTAAATTACCAATCCATAGTGTGTGCGAATAAATACGTGCCCAGCCTTAATTATCGTTAGCTGATGCTTTTATCCAACGCAACTTACATTATATGACTTACTTATATTACATTATATGAAAAAAAATTTCTTCATAGCAAGTGCTAGTGGACGAGATGTGTTTTGAGATGTTTTTCAAAAAATAATAAGTGACTCAGCCTCAGTATTTTGGACTGAAGGTAAAAGGGGCAGGTCTAAATATCTGTTAGTGTGTTATATTGGTGTCACACAGAGTTGCATTCAGATTTCATCAAGATCGTCTTGACGATAAATATTTGCCCCACTGCACAATGTCTAGTCCAACACATCCCAGATTCTCAATGGGGTTAAGGGCTGGACATGTGAGAAGGATGTCTCATGCTCCTCAAACCACTCTTTCACAATTTGAGCTTGATAAAACCTGGCATTGTCATCTTGGATTATGCTCCTGCCATCAGGGACGAAAAACTCCATTGATGAAAATCTGGTGGTTCAGTATATTCAGGTCAGCTGAAGTAATTGGGCAGACCTGATCAACTGCAGCAACTCCAAATTACAACTCAGCGTTGCAACCAGGACTTTTGTTAATCCGGGTAATTTAATGTCTCATAAATTTCAAAATTTGGAGTAGTCGTAGGCTTGTGTTTACGGAACCAATCTTGCAACTTGAAGGTCACCGGTTCAATTTTATCATACTCGCAGCACTGCTGTGTATGACCCACTAGTACCAGTGCACCATTTACCACACACTACCAGCGTCCCGGCATTGCCAGGAATATACTAACACTATACTACCTGCTCTGTGGTGGTCCACACTATTAGACAACAGAGTTTAGAGCAATTAAGATGTAACTGAGGCCAGTTTTTTCATCTAAACTAACCTTAGAAATGTTAAATTCTACACTACAGCAATAAAGTACTATGAGTTTCAATGTCTAGTAACACATTCAAGATCCATTCCAATCCGGTATTCATAATGCATTATAAGTACATTGATAACGATTTATAAAGTATTCATAACGCTTTGTTAATATAAATAGATGTTCTTAATCATGGTCATAAATTGTTATAAAAATTTTGCACAAGGATTTATAACACAAAATGACATAATGCATTATAATAAGAATGATTTTAAACAATTGATTGTTTGGATGTTTAGACATTCTTACTTAAAACTTGATGATTACACTTTTCTTAAAGTCTGTAAAGAGCGTTTTTAAGCTTTTGTAAATCATTATGTACTTCTATGTATACAGTCTCTTTCAAAGAGGTAATTAATGACAGCACTATGCCCATAAAGAGAGCTGACAAAGATTTTATGAACAGCATTTATAAAGTCATTTTCAGGGAAAGTACTTGCTAAACACAAATGTTCTAAGGCTTTATGTCACTGGTCTCTATAATAAGTTAATATACAGTTCAAATGTATAATTTAGAATGCATTGTCACTTTGTGTTATTAAGCCTTATGACATGTACATCTATGGACATTAACAAAATATTCTAAAGCATTATGAATACTTTATAAAGATTTATAAATGTGTTTGTGGTGCGAGGACATGATGGGTGCGGTCTGCAGACGGGAGACGGGACAAGGACGCAGATCAGGTAAACGGCAACAGCTGTCTGGGCCGAATGAAACTAATTTTTTCTTCCCCTGTTTCTCAGTAAAAGAGGCCGGAAGCAGGAGTGCGGAAGAGACAGGAGAGATGTGTGACGTCCCGGGCGCGTGAGGACCACATGGAAGTGCTTGTGTATAAGTAAAAATAAAGAGTGTGTAATAAAAGGTCTGAATGACTAATCGGAATCACATGCAAAACACTGGTGTCTTCATTAACCCTATCACAGTGTTCATGCTGCATTATAAATACCGGATTTATTCAAAGTATTTTTATGAAGAAGGCCCAGACACTGGTTAGCTACGGTGGAGCAATCTTGATCAGCAGAATCTCTGCGAGACAGTGTGAGGTCAGAAATCTCAATAACAGTCGAGACTCAGAAGGGAAATCCATACTCCACATAACTTTGTTATGGGCCAAAATGAACTTTATATAAGTGCTAGAATAACATGTAACCCAATTATATAGAAGAAAGATGTGGGATCAATGGTAAGTCTGTTTGATCTCAAAGGGATATCAAGGAGGGTTGTGTTGGACCTGTTTTTCGACCATTAGTCTAACTGATCAACCTTAGCTGATTTAAGCATGAACACGGCAGGTTTAAAGAAAAACACCTGGACAAGTATTTGACAGCCTTAATTATATTAAAATATGAAAAAATCACTACAGTAAAATATTTGGTATATTTTTGATTTTTTCAAAATCAGCAGTTGTGAACTAATGACTCTTTTGTTTAGCGCCTTAATTCCATCGGTCATTAAAATTATTATTATTTTTTTTTTGAGAAAGACATTCTGTATGCAATACCATAACTTTACACCACCCTAATCCAGTATTCATAATGTGTTATTAACAATGGCTTGTGAAAAATGTTATAAAACTTAATAAAGCTTTAAGAATGCACTTATAATGCATTATAAATGCATTATAAATACCAGATTTATAGAAAGTTACACCATACCATCAGACGTGCAGCATTACTTTTAAATATGCAGGAATAGAATTTTGTTCTTGTGTGCAGCAACTGCCTTATAGATTGCATGGCTAATTTGTCCTTGTGTATACACCTGACTACACATATACTAAAACCATTTGCACAAGAGCATGAGCATGACACTAATAAAAGTGAATGAAGTAGAAGGCATTTGTTTAGATCAGCATAAAAGAACTGACGTACATCCAACCAAGTGCTGTGCCGGGTAATAGACAATAACTAGGTATAGTGCAGGGTTTCAGTTAGACTTGAGCATGAAATTTTGGTTTTTAATGGACATAGATAACAGAACAGATAGCAACAAGGCCTCTAAGCTGTTGACCTTAATGTTTTAGTGTATAAATTAAACCAGTAGCTGGTTTTAAGAGATAACAGTCGATCATAATTTTTTTCCATGATATCATACTTAATTCTCTGCAGTGAAATCAGATAATAGAGACTAGCTGGTAAGAAGAACATCCATTCAGATGAGCTTATGTAGCCCGGTTTGAGGGCATACAATATATACAGTTCATCACATTACATTAGGTCATTTCGTTTATATAAAAAAAGGAAAACAGTATATTTTATATTGCAGATTCATTCATTCATTCATTATCTTCCAGACATGGGGAGAACATGCAAACTCCACCCAGATTGGGATTCGAACCGGGAATCCCCAGCGCTGAGAGGCGAATGT
>JAOUQT010327981.1:0-13643 GCA_025769995.1 Xyliphius kryptos
CAGCTATTGAAGCCCCAAGGAATTGAACCCCTGTTACTAATGCTCCTAGCTTTTCCCAGCAGCACATGCTTTACCTACTAATTTATCCAGGCTGCTTAATTGATATTAATGTTGTAAAAATGTAAAAACAACTTAACATGCACTCACAGGCCACTTTATTAGGTACTTTATCATTTATCTGTAAACCTAAAAATTAATTGATGTGTAAACCCTAGAGATGTATCTGTGCCTAAAAATCCAAGTAGATCATCATTTTCTGGAATACTTCGCAGCCTCATCTGGCACTAAATATCATTCCATAGTTAGTAATTTATATCAGCTTTCTTCCCCATTATGATGCTCGATTTGCAAGTTGTCTTGATCACCTTAACATGCCTAAATTCATTGACTTGTGGCCATCTGGATTACCTTCTTCACTATGTGGCTCTCTGTTAACAATGTCACTGTGCGCCACTCTGTGTTAAATATCTGTATTACAACCATGAAGAATGAATTCATTCTTAGAGAATACTTTAGTCCTGTCTCAGCATCTGCTTCAGCACATAGCGGAAATGCATAACAAAATGTTCTTAGTCTAATTTCACTTTATATTCCAGTTCATAATGCTGAACGTTTTAAATATGGGTTATACTGTAAAAGTTAAAAAAAATAATGCGGTCTAATTTTCTCCAGAACCTTCCACAGCTACTTCGGAACCTTTGCCGGAAACTCCCACACTAAATGAGATCACATTGCTGCAGAATGCAGAGGACGGCTTTGCCCTAGAACCTGTGGCTGTTACACGTATGTACATCAAGTATTTAACAATCACAAATCAAACTCTACAATGTCTTATGACTCACGGACCTTGGTCACTTTTAGTAATATAAAAGTAATAACTAGTACTATAACTGTGGTGTACATTTGTTTAGCCTGTGACGTGAATACTGACTCTATATCTGCAAAGTAGCCTATTATGTCTTTTTTATATAACTTTATGCATTTATGAAGTTCCACAGTCTTGGTGAATGCAGTGATGCACAAAGGATGGATGTAATGTAATGATTAAAAAAATGCCTGTACCAACTTTTGCAATTAAGTTGCCTGAAAGTAGTACCCTGGCTAATATTCAGTGCAAAGCAAAGACATCTTCATCCTTTAAGCCGCAGTTATTGAGCCATGTTTTAATTATTATTCCTCAGCCTCTTCGGAGAGGAGAAAGGGGAGCAGGAAAAGGAAGTTGGTTGTAGATACGTCTAAGGAGCTTTCTAATGAAGCTATCAAAGCCCAGCTAGCTGACTTCTCTGACCTTCTAACTCCACTTGACATAGCTCCACCTACACGGAAGCTCATGGAGTGGAAGGAAAATGGAGGCGTGGATTATCTGTTTTCCCATTTCTGCACTCCTGTCATGGACAATGACTTGTATAAGGTTACACACACATGCACACACATTGGATTTATGGAGATTTTATCAAGAAAATATTTGCAGATGCTTTAACACCTACACAGTTTTTTTGTGGCATGTGACAGGTGGTCATTGTAATGCAGCCTGAACACTAGTGTCAGTGCCTGCCCACATGTCTGGCCTCAAACATTTCTTTCTGTGTTCTCCATAATTACTACATACAAGAACACAGTCAGTAGCTGAGAGTTATTAGTGTATTTTACTGTGATTTCACTTAACATTTTTGAATAATAAACTGAAAAATGCTGAATTTCAAGTGTTTTAAAGAGAGGTGTCATATTTCTGAACAAAGGATGTTAAAGGATGGAAGATGTGTAGAATTTGTGTGTAGTCTGTATTTAATGTGAACCCTCTGAAATATCAGACATAATCACACTAACGCAGATGTAGTGACATTCCTTTCTATATGTTCAGTCTGGTTTATCCATCACACCAGATACAGTACAAGAATAGGCTCTTAGCTGCTATTATTCTGTCATCCTGTTAGATTCTGGGTAATTAGTCTGTCAGTTCTGCAATGAAGCATTGCACCATGCCTTAACATCTTTCTCTCCTTCATACAGCTCTTCACAAAAGATGTGTTCCCTCAGAAAATGGGGTCAAGCAGCAAAGCCGAGGATGAAACTGAGACGAGGGAGCGCATGCGAGGGGGTAATCTGCACAACTGTACACCAAAAAACACGCAGTTGAGTTATAGTATCCTAATACAGCACCCCCCATAAAAAAATTCTGCCTAAGTAATAATTATTTCCCATAAAATGACCTCTACCACAAATATTGGCACCCTTAACAATTTCTTGGAAATAAATGTATTTGGACTATTTGTCATTTTCACTGTAGTTTATAAAGTGGATCAAAATATATAGGAACCTTTTTAATTAGTAATTCATCACTTCCTGTTTCCCTGGGGTATAAATATGAACTTGCACAGAGGCATATTTCTCTTGCTCACGCTTAAACATGGGAAAGACAAGAGAACACACTATTCCAGTAAGGCAGATGTGTGTCGACCGTCATAAATCAGGCAATGGCTACAAGAAAACAGCCACTCACCTGCAGATGCCCTTATCTACTGTCTGAGCAATCATCAAAATGTTCAAAATATCTGGAACTGTGCAGAACAATCCTGGAAGAGAATGCATGTGTATCTTGCCACCCACACACTGTGAGAAGGATAGAGGTAAGAGGTAAAAAGTTTTCCAAATCTCACTGTAAAAGAATTTAATCAAATGGTAGAATCTTGAGGTTACGAGGTCTCTCAAAAAACCATCAGGCGCTATCTACATGCCAACAAGCAATTTGGGAGGCATGCACAGAGAACGCCTATTCTAAAGTATACTTGCAAGAGTAAATGGGTGGAGTTTGCCAAGTGGTATTTGGGTTTTAACTGGGACCAAGATAGAGCTTTTTGGCAACAAACACTCCAAGCGTAACACCACGGATAAATACACAAAAATGGTTGAGGATCTGTGATGCTGTGGGCCTGTTTCTCCTCCAAAGGACCTGGAAACCTTGAAAGGATACATGGAATCCTAAACTCTGAAATATCAGGACATTTTGAATCAGAATCTGTTGGTATTTGCCTGAGAGCTGAAAATGGGTCGTCACTGGGTCTTTCAGCAAGATAATGACCCAAATCTATGCAAAACGGTTCAGAAGGTGCAAAATTAAAGCTCTTCTCATGGTCATCTCAGTCCCCAGACTTCAACCCAATAGAGATCTTGTGGGGTGAGCTGAAGAGGAGAGTGCATAGGAGAAGACCTAGGAATCTGGACGATTTAGAGAGGTCGTGTGCAAAGAGTAATGTTAAAAAGATCTCTCTTTTCTGTATTCTGCCATCTTGAGATTTCATTCAGAAGTTTTGTGATTTTATGGGTGAATTTTTTTTTCCCACCAAATAAATGCACTTTAATTAAAGCCTTCTTTTTTTTTTTTTTTTTTAAGAAAAAGGATTAAAAGCCAAATATCACTTATAATTATGTCGGGCGCTGTAAGTCACTAATGTGTTAAGTTATGGCGTGCAATTAAAGGTGCTTTTCGGTTGTTGTGTGTACCTGTAGCTGAGAGCGAGAGCAGTACTGTGTCTATGATGGAGGAGATGCGCTCACTGCAAGAGACTGTGGAACAAAGTCGGACAGTAGAGGAATCCAGTTTCACCGAACCCCATTTCATAATCACAGAGCCTCCAGAATTCAATGTTAGAAATGTACACACACTAAAACTAACTAGTCTCTCTGAAGACTAGTTTATTAAAACTGAAGACTAGTTTATTAAGACAGACGCAATAGACAGTCGAACATTTCACTATAAATTGTGTGTGGTACACTTATATATAAGTGATTTATATGATTCAATTAATAAATACACATATCAGAGTCAGTGAAAAACTGATGTTGGCTTTAATCAATAGGGGGCAGTATAATTATTTTCTCATTAATGTTTACTATTTGTTTGTACGCTCACCGGCCACTTTATTAGGTATGCCTTGCTATTGCTAATAAAATGTTGGACCTCTTTTTGCTCTCAGAACTGCATTAGTTTTTCGTGGCATACCTTCAACCATGATGGAATAATGCATTTCTTTGTTGTAATGTGTGGTTATTTGAGTTACTGTTGCCTTTCTATCATCTCGAACCAGTCTGCACATTCTCCTCTCACATCAACATGGCATTTTCATCCACACCACTGCAACTCACTGGATATTTTCTCTTTTTTTCAGACCATTCTCTGTAAACCCTGAGGATGGTTGTGCTTGAAATCCCAGTATATCAGCAGTTTCTGAAATACTCAGACCAGTTCCTCTGGCATCAACAACCATGCCACGTTCAAAGTCACTTAAATTGTCTTTTTTCTCCCCATTATGATGCTCAGTTTACATTTATTGTGGCCTCCCTACATGGCTAAATGCACAGAGTGGCCATGTGATTCGGCTGGTATTTGTGTTAACATCCTATTGAACTTGTGTACCTAATAAAGAGGCCGTGAGTATTTTGTGTGTGAAGGCTGGCATGTTGTGTATTTATTTATTATATTTAAATAATCTCTAGTAAGTTGAGTATCCAGGACTGAGGTGTATGGCAGGATTAAATGGTTAATGTTGATATTCACTGGGTTTCATGAACACACACACTGACACTTTTATGATGCTTTATGCCTACTACAAAGAGAATTATTTAATGCTATAGTATGATATATATATATATATATATATATACTAAATTTTTATTATAAAAGTATTATTTGACAAAATGAAAATTAAACTCCAAAAATATCGGATACTATATCATGTTTATTGATAAGGATTTTTTTGGCGTAAAAATTTGGAAAGCTTGATTCTGCTTGAAAATTAGACTCGCACTATTAACTTATTTTATTCACCCACTGGCTTTCATTCCTTATATTGTGTCTCATCGGTTTTCTCGCGTCCTTTCCTCCCTGTTATACAGGAAAGTAGGCTGGAGGTGTCACTTCCAGAGCCGCTGTCTGAGGAGTCAATGCTGGTCCATCCATCTGGAACGGCTAGTGAAACCACACTTATGCAAAGACAAACACAGGTACTGTGAAACTTGACACACGCCCTCTGTCTCTGACAAACTTGTTGACCGAATTTCATTAACTGCATCCAGGAGAGGATCTTCAGTCTCTCTCTCACTCTTAATCCACCCCCCCCCCTTTTTACCAACACACACAAGATCATCCTTGAAACACAATGCTATATTTCAGTAATCATTGATACTAGTTCTTCATTTTTATTTCAGCACTGTGCCATAGACAGCCAGAATTCAGAAGAGAAGAGAATGACTAGTCAAGCACAGCATCTCCTTCAATCCATTAGAGTAAGATAATCCAATTTCCATTATTTCTTGTGGTCGCTTTCTGCCAATGGTTATGAGAAAGAGGAAAAGAATGATCTAAATAGCCAGAATAGAGAACATATATTTCTGTGCGCGGACACACACACACACACACACACACACACGGTGCCATTACTATAGTTATTAGGAAAATCTATACGCTTCATTATAAATGTAGCTTATTAATGCTCGCCCTTACCGTAGCCCTAAATTTAACTTTTTTTTTTTTTATTGTAAAAACTAAAAAAAAAAAAAAATTGTGAGGTCCACCTAAAATGTTCTCACATCAGTGAAAGCCCTCACAGTAATGGTGATCTGTCAAGAATCTGTCCTCAGATGTATATAAAGTCATGGCCACACACACAGGGTTACTGCTATTTAAGTTCCAGGCAGTTGTACATTAATGAGAATTTAGTTATAAACATTATAGTGATAGACTGATATGATCAAACATTATTTCTTTTGTATTAATCAAAAACATTTGAAAGTTTTCCGTTTTGTTAGTACAGTAATTTATTAACATTATTAATAGAAATAATATTAATGTTTTCTTTAAAATTGGTCTTGGATCAGTATGTGTCAGCCTCAAATGAGTTGACTAATTCCGATTTACAGCTGTGGAATACAAACAGCGGCAGTGTAAGCATCATGCCTCATCAGACTGGGAAGAAGTACATTACTAGAGTACCAAGGGGCTGAGTTTCCATGGCAACAGTGGGCTTAATCTCCCCCTTTGCCTACTATATTTAGACCGCTTTTCCGCTTGTCTTGTGTGTGTGTGTGTGTCTTGGAGAGATAAAGCATAAGAGAGACAGACGCAAAGAGAGAATAAGTGAGAGAGATAAGAAGAGAGATACAACTAGTATACTTAACCCTCCTATATCTATTTTTTTTTTTGTAAATCATCTTTTTTATCTCTGTCTCTTTTTTTGGCTCTTTCTCATTTGTTCTTTCTCAGTTCTCATTCCTCCCCACAACATTTTCCCCCCACATTAAATGTACAATTAGTCATTTTGCATATGCGTTTATCCAAAGGGACGTGTAAGTAAAAACAGCACAAGTCAGTAAGTTTGTAACGGCCGCCTGACGGTTTCCAAAAAGAGACGCTCGCACGGTCGAGCTGGAAGAAACAGGTTGCCAGTTGAGGGTGCAAAAAGGGAGTTTATTAGCACAGACGCTAAACGCAGGATTACAGGGACAAAGGACCGACACGCAACACGTACAATATAAACAATACCGAACAAGGACGAAACGGAAGACGAAGGTATATAAAACAAAAGTCCTTGTCCTGACAAATGGAGAACCAATAAACAAACAGGAACAGTTAACTAACTAAATGGGAGACAAAAGGAAGTTAATTAACTGAAAAAGACACAAAAAAGGGCAGGTGCGCCGAGCGCACCTGACATTTCACCCCCTTCTTCTTAAAGAGCGTCCACAGCAGGGGGTCGCGATGAGCAGGAGGCAAAAAATAAATAAAAAGGAACCCCGCCTCTCTGGCTGGTGGCGTGGAGGACGGCCTTGGGGTCTCTGTCCCTATGGCGGACGGCGTGGAGAACAGCACAAAGTTCTATGCCCCTCGGGCGGATGACAAGGCGGGCGGCACAAAGTTCTATGCCCCTCGGGTGGATGATGAGGCGGGCGGCACACAGTTCGGTTGCCGGTCCTCTCCGTGGAAGGAGGAAGTGAAGCGAAGAGCACGGCGGCGCAGGTCTTCTCCGTGGAAGAAGTAAGTGAAACACTTGAGCGCGGTAGCGCAAAATGCGCGTGGTGGATACGGCATCTGCCTCTGTGGACTGGGCGGATCCGGTATCGGCCTCTCTGGACTGGGCGGATCCGTTTTCAGCGTCAGGGTCATGGAGACACCCACTAGTGGGTCACGTCACCGGACCTCCGTCACGCCCCTCCTCTTTTGCCTGCACAGAAGAGCAGATATACACGGCAATACCCAGGCAAGCGTGGTGGGAGTCCGGCGGGCGCGCGGCGGCGTGGAGGAGGTCCGGCGGGCGCGCGGCGGTGTGGCGAAGGTCCGGCAGGCACGCGGCGGCGTGGCGGGAGTCAACGGGATTTAAGTGAGCGCGCGGCGCAGGAATCGGGGGAGTCAACCAACTCATGAATCGATTCATGTGCGCGAATCGGTTTACGAAGCGACTTGCGCACGCGAAACAACTCGTGGCGGAGGTCCGGCATGGCGGGAGTCCGGCAGGCACGCGGTGGCGTGGCGAGAGTTTTTCGGGCACGCGGTGGCGTGGCTGGAGTCCTGCGGGCACGCGGCGGTGCGATGGCGTGGGAATTTAAGGTGCCTGATGCACAGCGGCCCAAATCAGGTGTGTCAGCGGCACTGCACGAATTGGGCGAGTGCGCAGCATCGCGAGATTAGGGCGAGTGCGCAGCGTCGCGGGATTTAAGTGGGCGCGGGACTCGGGGAAGTCACCCAACTCACGAATCAATTTACAAAGCGACTCGCGCACGCGAAACAACTCGCCCGCCGATCCTGGGAAACCGATCAGCCCGCGCCGTGTGTCGGGATAAAGCCCAACCGAGAGAGCCCCACAGCGGATACCGGGAGCATAAGTCTGCTCTACAGATCCGCTCGCCCCTGCTGGGGTGCTCGCCTACCGCGAGCGGCGCGCCTGCGCCGGGACCTATTTGGGGGCGGAACTGGGGATGACGGCCGTTTAATGGCGCAGCGCCTGAAATCGGGTAAGGCATCGGGCGAATTTGGGAAAATGGAACGAGGGAGGAGGTCATTGTAGAGGAAAGATTCCAACATTTAATTCTCGCACATGTCCTCAGAAAAAGCGGAACCTTCCCCACCAAAATGGACCACCGCCTCGATCCACCACCACTGAGCCGACATGGCGTACCCCTGCCAATCAGAATCCCAAATGCGGGGAAACAGAATAAAACCGCTCAACTGGCGTAAACGGGTTCCAAATGTATGAGGTCCGGTATTCTGTAACGGCGGCGTACCGGTTTCCAAAAGGAGACGCTCGCACGGTCGAGCTGGAAGGAGCAGGTTGCCAGGTGAGGGTGCAAAAAAGGGAGTTTATTAGCACAGACGCAAAACGCAGGATTACAGGGACAAAGGACTGACACAACACGTACAATATAAACAATACCGGACAGGGACGAAGACGAAGGTTTATAAAACAAAAGTCCCTGTCGTGACAAACGGAGAACCAATAAACAAACAGGAACAGTTAACTAACTAAATGGGAGACAAAAGGAAGTTTATTAACTGAAAAAAGACACAAAAAGGGCATCAAAAGTGATGGCTCCACAACCTCTTCAACTGACTTGGTCTGTAATCTGGGTTTCTTGATTGACAATCGTCATAAACTCTCTGACCAGGTTATTAAATCTGCTCTTCCTGCAGATTAATTCTGTGTAACATCAGTAAAATCAGAACAGGCTCCTCAACTACTGGTTCAAGCCCTTATTCTTTTCAGACTAAGGCCCACAATCTTCCACATTTAGGCCTCTACAGTTGGTTTAAAACTCCGCAGCCTGGCTTCTGTTCAACCAGCGTAAGCGAACTCATTGGCTTTCTGTAGCTGCTCGCGTTCAGTACATAGGACTGACTCTGGATCTGCCCCCTCTTACCTTCAGTCCATCTTCGTAAATACACTCCAACTTGTTCATTGTGCTCAAGTAATGTATGTATTATCTATTATGTATTATGGTGCTAATTCTAACTCCATTTCATTCACCATGGTGAAACGGTGAAATGATCTTTCCAACATAATCCGCAAGGCTTACTGAGCATCTTAAAAAAAACTTTTCAAAAAACACATCCTCCACAAACACTTTCAATGAAAAAATATATGTATAAATAAAATGGAGCCAAATCCAATAATGGGCAGGTTTTGATGATGTTACAGTGTAGCTGTTATTTCCTAAACTACTGACTTGTGTTGTTATCTCATTAGTAAGTCGCTTTGGATAAACGTGTCTGCTAAATTACTAAATGTAAATGTACTAAAGGTAAACAAACTGTAAGGAGTGCGTCCACTAGGTGCCTAAGCGCAAAAACCGATGCAAACGCATAAGTGGGAGTCATTCTCCTTCAAGTGTGGCTGGGAGGGCGGAGCCCACCTCGGTTCCCTCTGCGTATGGAGTGAAGGATATGGGAATGGAGGCTGGGTGCATGTCTGAGTTGCGTGAGGCGACTGTGGTGTCTTGTGTGAATATTCCTTCCTCTAATGGGCTACCTTCTCTTTCTGGTTCCTGTGGGCTCTCTCCGTTACCTAACCATGTTCACCAGTCTTGCAGTCCTGAGATTGTTGGAGAGGATGAATTGTCTCCATTTTGTATTTGGTTTACCTTTTGTTCTGTGTTCAGGAGGCAGATAAAGAGGCAGTGGAGAGCAGGGACATGCCAGCTTTCCAAGAGCTCTCCAACGTCCCTGTTGGTGTGTTATGTGGCATGAGTGTTTCCGGCCCTACTGAAGTAGAATGAGGCGTAAGATTCAGCTTCCAGGAGGTTACCAACACCCTTGTTCCAGACGCAATTCCTCCCAACTTCAGAGTTCAGGTCTCCACCACTGCATCTGACTGTTCTACCATTGTGTCTGTGTTCCCCGAACCAGACTTTACTAAGTTCGAGCTTGCCACAGACTCAACATCTGCCATAACAGACACATCTAACATCAAGAGCGATCTGCCATGTCTCTATTCTACATCAGATAAACCTGCGAACTGTTTTCAAATAGACCTGCCGATGCTTCATATGACATTAATCCAGCCCACCATAGTCTCGCACACTACTTCATCGGTTAGCACTGCCGACAGAGGTATTAGGGTATTAGAGTGATAGATGATTTGCAGTACTGCAGTGATATTGACTTGGTGGTGGTGTGTATTGTGCAGGTATGAGTGGATTAGACACAGATAAGTAAGCCTATTTATATTCAAAATGAACATTCAAACCACACAATAATTAACATTATAGAGAACAACCCAATTAGGTAGTCTTGCGGTGAAGCAATGATGCTTACCTCTGTTTCTGCTCCTGAAAATATGTTCTTTAGACAAACTAGATGTTTCAATGTTTACAGTGTTCCAGTCTTAGGTTACTGATAAGTGTTTGTAGTGTTTGCAAACACTAATGACAAGCAGCACACTAAGCATAAAAGCATTCCTCTTTTTCTTTCATTTCATTTTCATCTCTGCTCATTTTTCTTCCTTCATCAGTGAGTGTGCAAGAGTGTGTTTTGGTGAGGCTAAATTACAGGTTAAAGGCTGCAGGGCATCATCAGTTAAACATCAGTGTAATCCCCCTCCTAATTCCATACTCTTGACTTTTTTCTCTCTCTCTGTCTCTAACCCTCTCTCTCCATCTCTTATATAGATACACTCTTTCAGCCAGGCACTCCTTCCTTTCCAGCCCTAGATGTAGCGATAAGAAGAGACAATGCAGGCCTGTGTATCTGTGTGTGTCAGAAGGACAGGGGTGATTTTAGAATGATCACTTATCTTTTACGGGATTGGGGCAGGAAATTCACTCTAATGACATGTCTGTGCCTGTTCTGTTGTTTGCTGAGTTATCAGAAAAGCACTACCTCAAGTTGTCAGGCCATGGGACAATAAAAACACAAACCCTCTCATGTACAGAGCATACAGCTTAATGCTCTATAATGACAGGCTCTGGTCTTTTAAAATGACATGTGACCTTTAGACAAGGCATGTGTAAGACAGAGACTAATGTTTCCTTCCAAACAGATAGTTGAATGGCTTGGATGGCTGCCAGTTAGCATTAAAAGACAGAATGGATGTCTTCATTTGCCAAAAAGTGACTTGCTGCTCTCATTTTAGTTCACATTTATTGGCAACAAGGACAGACATGATGCTCCTTTTTATTTAAAGTGTTAAACATAATACACACAAGCCTTTCTTCCTTTCATTGTAAATATCACCCCATATTCAATGTTGGCACTATAGATCAGTGTATGGAACCACCTGAATCTTAAAACACTCCAAAGCCATGCTGAAATTACAATCATAAAGCAAACTTGAGTATAAATAGTTGCACACATTTACCTTTGCATTGCTTGGACAAAAGTTGCATTTATTTAATGAAGCTGACTGGATGACTACAAAAATGATGTCCTATTGTTATAAAAGGAGTAGTTCCGATCCTTAAATCTTATTAGCCTTGACCAGCCATGACATTATTGACAACAATGCACACCTCTGACCACATCACATTTGTATCAATGTGTCGTTTGCCACGGAAAAATGTTACTTAGCGATCACTGTTCACTTTAAAAAACAGACTAGAAGACCAGTTTAATAATGAATTTCCTTTCAATACATGCACTTTTTAATTAAACCTTTTTGTGTCGGCCCTGCGTCTGCATAGTTAGCTGCACTGCTCACTTGGGAATGCCAGGCAGAGCAACAAGTGCTGATTAGAGTAGTAACCAAGAGTCTATTAAAGTGGTAACAGGATTTAATCCAAAAGTCCATACAAAGAATAAACCAAAATGCAGACCACAGAAGGTAACAAGAATGACGCATCCACCACGCAGTGGAAGCAGATCCGGATATAGATAAAAAAAACATACAAGATAACTGGGTTTTAGTTAAACAAACCAATAACAGAAGTTATTTAACTAATCAGAAAACAAATAAGGGTGCGACAGAGTTAATTAACACAATTAGGAAAAACTAAAGCGATGGTTAATTAACTCATTGGATGTGACTTCAAAGCCCACAGTAATACTGTGCATCGTGCCATGCCTAATAACACCCCTATTTCCATGATATATTCATAATGCACAACCTCGAGTGTCATATTTAAAATTGATATTCTTTAACCCAGTTATACTGTACTATAACATAATCTCTGTACACTCTCAAACATTACATATCTCATTCTAACTGTAGAGGAACTACCCAAAGTAATTGTATATACTACTTGGGAATAAAAATCTATATTCCTTGCACAAAATGAGTCATATACAGTTTCCATAAATTATAATAATTTAATCCCAAAACGTAAATTATGTTATTGTAACCTGCAGATTGTAATTAACAAAATGCTATAGACGTAACGTAATGCTGAATGTTAACATGACTGGACATTTAGTTGAAATGAAAATACTCAAAAATGGAGAATCTAGTAAATAACAATAATAATTACTAATAATTTAGGAGATGAAAATGTGTAAAATAAAAAAAAAAAAACACAAAAAAATGTAGAGCAAACAATTTTACATTGTTTGCAACTTTAATTTTTCAGATTTATGTTTTTAGTCATTATACAAGAGTATTATTTGTATTTGCTTATGCAAGTGTGTGTTGATAAATAAAAGTACATTACTAAAAAACACAATAAAGAAGGCAAAACTGATGAATATTTATGAAACATTTAGTGAATATAAAATAGATATGAAAAGCATTTCATTCTTGGATGAGGCAAAGGTCAAACAGTCAAGGATCTTTGAAAGGAAAAGCAACACAGCTAGACTTCTCTTCTTACAGCGCCATTAATCATCATATTATCAATCTTCTTACTCCTTTCATTCTAATTGTCTCTTAATTCACTTTTTGGTTACCTCTTTATCTACTTTTTCTTACTCATTCCTTTTAGCCAAGACCACAGTAGAGTGTGGCCAAGGAAAAAACGTTTGCTGTTTGTGTTGCCGAGATCAAAGCAAGTCTGCTTTCCTCTTATTACTGCCATGTGATTGAAAATACAGCATACCGAACCCTCCACTGCAGCCTGGGCCATGCAGGTGTCTCTCTCAGAGATGAATATGAGATTTGCTAACATCTGTGCCACTGGACACTGCATATAATCACCAGTGCCACCACTATCAGAGGCTTCTAAAGAAAGAGATATATGAACAACACGTGGGGCTTTGATGCAATGTGATGGATTGCTTATTTGGTACAATACAATATGTAAATACGCAGCTTCCTGTTCTGTGGCTACATCTTTTTTTTTTTTTAATGTGCATGGCCACTGAACTTGAGTTCTTGAAGTATGACAGTGTAGGTAGTAAACTTAGAATGTTAGGTTAGAGGTTGTTGCTTACCCTGACATTGATAAAAAAAATCACAATTAGAATTAAAATTAATCTGTGTGTTTTTTTGTAATGAGTAAAGCTTGTTTTATGATAATAATAATGATATGATTTGTTGTGCTTCCCTTGATGAGCTGCCACTGTCAGAATCTGAATCCTGATTTTTTATGATTTTTTCCTACAACTCTGAACTTTAAAAGAGATGCCTCAACTCCTATAAACCTATGCTTATCTTAGAGCATAATAATGAAACTAAACACGTTTTTAGTTTAATATAAACGAAGTGGGGGGGGGGGGGGGTTAAAAAACT
>JAOUQT010327989.1:0-13642 GCA_025769995.1 Xyliphius kryptos
CTGGATTCATTGTTATCTGAGATCCAGATTTATATCTGGAACTTTTCTGACCAGACTGTTGGTTTAATAAACCTGCACCTGATTTCTATACAAGTACCTGGGATATTTCCTGACAATAACATAAAAATGATCAAAATGTAAATCAAAATGATTAATTATTCCATGGAGGTCTTGAATCATACTCAAAATCAAATGACAGACTGAACCAACTTCAGTAGAAATTCCTGTAGACAAGTGTGTGTGGCCTTCACATGCCTGTATGACCTCCTTACAATGCCTGGGCATGCTCCTGATGAGGCAGCGGATGTTCTCTCCTATGTCCCCCCGTCCCCCCCATGTCTCACAGTGGCTTGTCTCCTAGTATGCTCTGGACACTGTGCTGACAGACACAGCAAACCTCTCCTACATTGCTTTACCCGGGAGACTTCTGTGGGTTGTAGACACTTGCTACCTCTATGGTGAGAGAAATGACCAAAACCTCAGCCAGAAAGGATAAGAACAGAAAAAAGGTCTGTGGTTACCACCTGCAGAACCACTCCTTTATATGGGCTGTCTTGCTAAGTGCCTCTCATTTGTGGGCACTTGCTTAGTGCCCCCTGTTATCTGTTCCATTTGCACAACATTTGCCTAACTGGACAGGTTGATTTTACAGAAATGTGGTTGACGTGGAGCTACATTGTGTTATTTTAGTTCCCTTTTTTTTTTTTTTAGGAATTAGCAGTGTAATGTATAAGTACACGGTGGGCCATAAGTATGGATAAACCCTGATAAAATGGAAGCGATTACTCATTTTCAATGGGAAGTGTTTTTTTGCCTTATTGGCATGTTTGTGACATGGAGCAATGACAGTAAACCATGAAAGGATGTGTTCAAAGTGCTGCCCATTGTGTTGAATTGTCAACACAATTTTCTTCTCACTCTTGATGGATCGAGAGCAATATTGCAGAAGAAATGCTAACACATACCACCTGAAGCATCGGGTACAGAAGACCTGTGGTAGCATTTCCTCTGTGGTATTGCTCTCGGTGCATCAAGAGTGGGAAGAGAATTGTGTTGACACTATGAGCTCAATTATTTTCCCCCTCTCATGTACTAATATTCCACAAACGGTAAGGTGATATCAGCAACCACTTCCATTTTATTAGGGTGTATCCATACTTATGGCCCACCCTGTAGTGTGTCGATGGTTAATTTAACTCAAGACCGGCTGCTGCATTTTAAACAACAGTGTAAATTACAGAACATCTGGAACCTGATCATACACTCGCTGCCTCTTTGTACCCACAATCGTCATGGTGTTTTTATGTTATGTTATTATGTTTGTTTTTTAAGTGACATTCTAAAATTCTGTTTTTTTATCCTGAACAAGTAGAGGGACAGCTGATAAAGATTCCAGGGAAGAAATAGCAGTCATTGCAGAACTCACATTACTGCAAGCGTGTGATTATGTGGTAACTGTTTGGTCACGTAGTCGTAGTGCTGTTCACTCTCACAGTGTAAACAGCGAGTGGCGTGAAAGTGGAGGCCTTTTGCTCTGTAAATGAAACAGGACTGAGATTGTGATCAAAGCGGGATGAGCTGAAGGTTTTAGTTCCACTGTGAGGCACAGTTGACTAAAGCGTTGAGGCGTTGTGTTCTATAATTACTGACTGTAGTCCATCCAAGACCTTACATACTCAGTAAGTCCTCTTTTCTCTGTACTCTGATGATCAGGAACTCCACAGAGCAGGTATTATTAGGGTGGTGGATGATTCTTAGTATTGCAGTGACATTGACATAATGGTGGTGTGCTAGTGGGTCAGACACAGCAGTGCTGCTGAAGTTCAAACCCTGTATCCACTCAATATACACTGCACACTACACAAAGGACTTATCCACCTTACTGATCCACCTTGTAAATGTAGAATTGGAAAGTAGCAGCACTGTTTGTGTTATTCAGCTTCTGATCCTTTATCAGTGATCACAATATGCCACACCAGCAACACCTCAATGTCAGTGTCACTGCGGTACTAATAAATCATCCATCACCCTAATAATACCTGCTCTGTGGAGGTCCTGATCATCAGAGTCTCAGATAGACTTCAGAATGTAATTGTAGAACTACAAAGTCCATCTACATGGTAGGTGGAGCTAATATAATGGACAAAAGTATAAAAATTAAAACATGTTTTCTTAAGAATATTTTATCATAGTTAAAAAAAAGAGGGAATGATAAAATGTTTGCAAAATCCCTGGCTATGGAGTTACAGTTCAACTAAATCCACCAGCCCATAATACTCCTAATTCTCATGATTTGCAGTCCAGAGTGTTAAACTTAATGAATAACAGATATTAATAAACATGTTTAGTTCCCATTATCTGTCTTTGATCTAATTACCCACTCTGTTAGTTCTCTGTGTGTTCATCGTGAATCACTGAGATTTGCTTGCCGTTATAATTAACTATCATCTCCACCTTTACACACTGTCTCACCAAACCGCCGCCCATGAGAAAGAACATGTCGAAGCTGGACGCCGATGATGGAGCGTCTCTGACAGAGCGGCTCTGCTGTGTTTAATCGGGGGATTACAGTTTAACAGAGCGGGGACTGAAGCCATTAACTGTGTCCGATCTTTTTAACTTAATTGTCATTAAAGTGTCTCAACTAAATTTTATGAAATTGTTTGTTCTTGAAAGTGTTTATGGCTTAGCCTCATTAGGTTGCGCAAATACAGGACTGCAGAGCATTTTTTTGCTTAGCATATTCCTTTCTGCTGTATTATCAGTGGAGAATTTACAGCTGTTCATTATGGCAGAAGTTTGAGGACATTTTTTAGTCTCTATCAGTTTCATTGCGTTTAAAATTATGCACTCTGAACAATGGGATTTTTTTACCTACGTGGGAAAACTTCTTTTCTATTGCAGCATGACTGTGCTTTGGTGCACCAAGCGAGGGCTTTGGTGCACAGACCCCCGACCTCAACCACATTAACAGCTTTGTGATGAGCATGAATGAAGATTGCAAGCTAGCCCACCCAACATCAGTGGGTATACACTAAACAACAGCCACTATACACTATATTAGCATATATACTATATGATCCCCCTTTGCATCCATTGCTGCTTCTACGCTTTTTGTAAGATTTTGTCCGTAAAAATTGTGTAATTCATTTATTCGGTAGAGAATTTGTGAGGTCAGACACTGATGTTGGTTTTGAAGCTCGGGGGTGCTTGATTGAGTTTAAGGACTCACTCTTTATGGCTTTGAGCTTACAGTCTTACAGTCATGCGTGAACAGAATGGGCTTTCCCTAAACTGTTTCCACAAATCTGAACTGCTGAATGGGATGGGATGGTGTGGACCCAACCAACCCACCCAACCATGCCTTTGCCGTTATGCTTGTCCATGGACCCTCCCCAAACTGTTTAGATTCATGTGATTTTTTTAAAACCTATTTTAAGATCTTGAATGCTCATAATAAGTGTGTACACTGTTCCATTAAAACTGCAGATTGGTGCAGTATGTTTTTTTAGGATGTCAATATTCCATTAGTATGCAGCTTTTGCCTTAAACCTTAAAAATCAAAGAGGCCACAAAATAATCGTATTCACTAAAGCAGGAAAGTGAAAGTACTTTTCATTCTCAGCGCATGCAGAGGATAAATTAGGCAGAGGCGCACAGGAGGCGAGATCTCACACCTGGGGTACTCTACATATGAGCCGTGTAAAATCCATTTAACCTTCCAAGGTGACAGACAACCTCCAGGCAGCCAGTAGAGTAGTTACACTAATCACCGTCATCCCTCCCCAATGTTCCATGATCATTTGGTTTTATTTGGCTGCTGATGCTCATTTCTGGGTTTTAGGGAAATTGGTACTTTATGAATTATGAGCATGAATTAGTAAATCCTCCAACATTCAGTTGATCCTTAATGTCATTTCATAGTGTCACAGTTTAACGAGTTGTAATTGGCTAAGTTATAAATGCACACAGACGTGAAGTGAATGATCGCAATGCAGTCTGATTGAAGCAACAGGCGTGAGGTGGCATGTCGCAGGTTTCTACGTGAATTGACTCTTTCGTGGTGACCATTCCACCATCAGGTAGGAGGGCTGCTGGACGAAGTGGGGTGACAAGGACCATGGCTCCAACAAGAGAGGATTGTGAAATTTCTTGAAGAAGGTAACTCTTCACGGATGGTTGCTAAAGATGTGGGCTGTTCACATTCAGCTGTATCCAAGATATGGACCAAATACAAACAGCATGGAATGGTTGTTAAAGCCAAACGTACTGGTAGAGCAAGAAAGACCTCAAAGCGTCAAGACAAGGAGCGTTAAAGCCATTTGTCTTGAAAATCCAAAAAAGTACAACTAAACAGATGAAGAAAAAATGGGAGGAAGCTGGAGTCAATATATGTGACCGAACCGTTAGAAATCGCCTAAAGAAAATGGGATTTCAATACAGGAAAGCTAAAAGAAGACCACCATTGACACCTAAACAGAAAAGATTAAGACTGCTATGGGCTAAGGAGAGGCAATCATGGACTGTGGATGACTGGATGAAAGTTATCTTCAGTGATGAGTCAAGAATCTGCATTGGACAAGGTGATGATGCTGGAACTTTTGTTTGGTGCCGTTAAAGTGAGATTTATGAAGAGGACTGCCTGAAGATAACAACCAAATTTCCACAGTCCTTGATGATCTGGGGCTGCATGTCAGGTAAAGGCACTGGGGAGATGACTATGGTAAGTTCCTCTATCAATGCACAAGTTTACATTGACATTTTGGATACTTTTCTCATCCCTTCAATTGAACAGATGTTTGGAGATGAAATAATTTTCCAAGATGACAATGCATCGTGGCATAGGGCAAAACAGTGAAGGCATTTTGTGGAGAAAGACACAGTCAGTCGATGTAATGGCCTGCAAATAGTCCAAAGCTCAACCCAATTGTAAACCTGTGGTGGAAATTGAAAAAAAAAAGGTCCACAAGAAGGCTACGACCTGCTGATCTGGCAACTGCTATCAAAGAGAGTTGGCACCAAATTGATGAAGAATACTGTTTGTCACTCAAACAAGTCCATGCCTTAGTGACTGCAAGCCGTAATAAAAGCCAAAGGTGGTGCAACTAAACACTAGTGATGTATTTTTGTTTATCTTTTTTCATGATTCCATAATTTTTTCCTCAGAAATGAGTCCCTGTACTTGGTCAATATAAGTAACATTCACTGACTTTCACAATGTTTTCTCTTCATTTCTTTGAGTTTTCCTGAAAGCCAACAAGTTGCCCTTTGAATGACCTTATTATTGCATCGTGTTTTTAATCTGAGTTTGTTCTACTGAATGAAATGTCTGGATGAGTGCTCATCCCAGATTGGTGGTTCCATACTTTTTGCCAGTGGTTGTAGTATCTTAATATACTGTGAACCACATAGTGGACATGGAGAGAACATGCAAAGTCCACAAAGAAATGACTTTATCCTACCTTGATAACCTTGGACCCATATCCATCCCACTTTGAGGTGAAGGCACGCTGCACCACCGCCCTGCTCTGATAGATGAAGGACCGATTATAATGTGTATAAAGGTCAAACTGAACATCTCCCACCTAATTATCGCCTGTCCTGTTTCCACCATCTGTTCACCAGAACCATGTCTTTCATTAAGGACCTGTCTGTCAAATTAAATGTATTTATTTTTTGTTCTACGTTCAAATAATTTTCTCACATTTTTTCACCAACCTGTAAGATTTAATAATATTCCAATTAGCTAATCAGCTAATCTATGTACAGTATGTTTCAGCTTGCTACTCTCTGGTTTTCTGGTTGTGTTCAGCACTCTACATTGTAATACTCTCCTGGTTGTGGTTTTTCCAGTCATTTTATCCTTTCTGCCTCCATTTAGTATTAGCTTATAGCTTTAGCTTAGACCACTGTGCAATCATTAAGTATTAAAATTCAACCAATAAAATGATTGATAAATAACTACATTTAAATAAGAAGTCTACACACAATTATACTACAGATTCTGGGCTTCAGTCTTCTTCCCCACCACATTACTGATCCTCTAAAAGAAGTAGTGCTACTCAGCTTTATAAATCCCAATTTAAGCATTGGCCACGGGCGAAAAGAAAATGGCTCTGTAAAAAATCCCGAAGCCTTGTAATGACCACAGATTCATATGTGCAACCCTCTGAAAATGTCTGAAATCCCACACAGCTGCAGTCACATAGATGCTTTAATGTTCTACCTACACAACCTGAACATCATCTCATTTATCAATTTCGAATACATTTGCGATGATATCTTGCAGTTCAAGTACTCAGGACTCCATGATTAGGGATTGGCCAGCGTTTAACCGGCAGTGTTTATATCCTCGGACGATGTTTAAGGGCTCGATTCATTAAAACGCCCCCACAAAAAAATAACCGGCATAAGTTCTGAGGACGTTACTGTTGTATATGGATTGGGCTGATGGCCTCATTTACATGTTTTAGTCAATACATAATAAATCCCCTTCTATATCTCATGCACATAATGCTGTCTTGCTCGGGGTTTAAAAAAAACGGAGACAGATCTACTGAGAGTGCATCGTTCATCCTGCGTGAAGCGAGATGCACTGCTGACTGCCTGCAGCACTTCCTAAAGCAGGAAGAACAGCATTTTGAAATAGTGGGCCATTAACCTCTCAGGCTTCCAGGATTCATTGCCGTGGTCAGCAGTCTGTTTATAAGGAGGAAGAATATGTTTCCTGAACCCTGCCATCTGTACTGTCCCGAACCACACAAGGGGTAAACTCCGATTTGATTTTGTTTGCCCACAAAGAGTCTGACTTCCTAGTGTTTTATAAAAAAATGGTTATAGTTAAGGATTTAGAGATTAAAACCAAATAGGTATTGATTTTAATACCCACATCTGCTGCCAAGTACTGATCTATTGCTGTGTATATTTAAGCGCATTATGCTCAGTGCTGGGTCATTATATATTTGTATATCCTATACTAGGGTCACAGGGAGAGTTCCCCTTGCCCATCCTGGAAGAATGTTATGGGCACTGGGCATATACACCTAGAACGGGACACCAATCCATTGCTGGGCATGCAATCACTCTCGCACACCGATAATTTCGGAATTTGGCCATAAGCATGAGGGTGGAACCTGTCTGTGACCCTGGACAACGGGAATCAAAGACCCAACCACACAAGATGGAGCGATCAACACAAAGTACAAAATTGTTGGTCATTTGATTATTAAGTCAAAGTTTTTTATGTTTAATATGATTGACGTTTGGCTTCCAGCATTTGCAACCAGAGCTGCATCCATAGCAACCGTCTTTTATTTAGTTCTGCTGTTTAAAATAACAGAACCTGCGGATGTGATAATTGACCATTGAAAGAGGAGTTTGGTGAAGTCGGGTAATAAGAAAAAATAATAGTGTGTACGTCTGTAAGCATTTCAGTGGCGCTCTGAAAAGCCTTGTCCTTGATGGCAGCACTTTTTGTTGTTTGCACTTGTGCCGCCTGCATTCTGCTCGTGATTCATCAGTCGATTCGGTGGAGTCTCATCCAGACGCTCGGTTTTATTCAGAGAGAAAACGTGAGAATCATCATGCAGTTTGGTTGTTAATAATCTGAAGTTGTGATAGAGGTGAATGTAAACATTAAGATAGTTAGCATAATTACAGATGTTCTGATTCCCAGCTCGCTGCTTTATTATAAAGTGAAGTGAGTCCTGTCTCATTCTTTAAAAACACATTCGGCATCATTCAATCTTTCATACGGCTGTCATTTCGAATCCATCTGTCTGTTTATCAATCATGCATCTGTTCATACACCCATCACCCGCCATCCATCCATTCAGAAAGCCGGCCACCCATGTTTTCAGTCATCCATTTTGCCATATGTCCAGCTATTAGTTTCTATGTTTATCCAGCCATCCATTTATTCATATATTTATTTATGTAGCCAATCAGCCATCCATTCAAATACCCATTCATTTATCCTTTATCAATTTAACTATTAATTCAGCTATCCATCCTTTCCAATCATCCAAATATATGTCTAGCCAGCTATCTATTCATTCAACTATTTTAATTTTGCTATCCCATTGTACATCTATCTAACCTTACATACACTGATTCAGTTATCAAGTTATATGATTCATTTCATCCATCTACCCATCTAGTCTGCTTTCCTTTATAACATTCATCAATTTACCCATCCAATTAGCTATCCACTTCTCCAGCCAACCATCCTTTCCATCCAGCCAACATACAAATATATGTACTGAATAAAACCATCCATCAGTCCATCCAATAATTTGTCCATTTGTCACCAGCTGGCTATTCATCCACCCAACAACTACTCCATCCATCTATCCGGACAGGTGCATTCATGCATCCATCCATTTATTTTCTCAAATGTTTTTAATTCCTTCACATTTGTAGGTCTAGGATCCAGCTACTAATTCATAAGTTCTGTTACAATATCGGGGCTTCACCTCACAATGTGCAGTCGCCCAACATCCACTGAAACAGTACCCACAGCACATTTAGGGTGGAAATTCAACAGTGTTTTTTTTTCAGACTTCTGATTGTGTAATAATATTGGCTTGAGGTGGAGTTAAAGGTTGACTAGATTAGATGCATAGTCACTCAATGAAAAAGGAAAAATGTTTAAGTGTCGTCTTTAGGGTCTGAATCTGCTGTGTATGTCATAAAGACTCCCTCCTTCTGTCTCAGAGAAGTGAAGCAGCGACAGCCATAATTATCTTTAATCACTGACTCAGTAGCGCTTTGGAAGATATTTAAAGCACAGTGCACACGTTACAGAATGTTTTAGAACATTTCAGATATCAACCATCAATCCACCCAGCCATCCCTTCCTGAATTTCCCCCTTGTGTGAGTGACAAAGACATATCTTTTCTTATCTTCATCCCTTAGTCCACCCAGTCATAAAGTCATTTATTTAATCCACTCATCCCTTTATCCATCAGGTATTTATTGAGGTTGTGACCAGTGCTCAATTCAAACCAGTAAAGTTCATCAATACTACACTATTGGCCTTTTGTGCATTTGGGCCTTCCTTGACCAAACTGTTCCCTTGAAGGGAGGCATACTGTTGTCCATAAAATGTATTGGTACCTGATTATATTCAAATGGGACTGAATGAAGCATTCAAATTGAATAATCATTGGGTGTGTCCATACAGCGCCACTATGAAAACCTCTATTTGGATCTCTGAAGCCAAACAATGTCTGTAGTTCCTTTGTTCAGCAGCAGGAGGACACAAATGACCAGACTGTAACTGTTTACAGCTGAACAGCGTGAACATCCAGCAGCAGTTCCAGCAGGTTTCCTTTAAAACCATGACCTTATCTGAACTCAACATTCTATCTTACTGAAGATCTAATGATTGGATGTACAGTATTGTATTTATGTCCTCCACCTCCATATTCTGTCTTATCTCCTGCCTGTGTATTGTCATTTTTGACATCACTTTCATCCAGGATCATGTTCTGAACTCCTACCGTCTTGGCCTCAGAGTGCTGAGGTTCACATTATCCATGCTCCTTGATCCAGAACCGCATGCTTTTTGTGCCAGCTCGGGTTTTTAGAGCTTGTGCACCTGTCCTTGTCTGAAACTGAAGCAAGCCCTTAAGGGAAGATTGTGCTGCTTCAGTGTCCGGACTCCTCGGTGCTGGAATGAGCTTATCTCACATGTTCAAACAGCCCAGCGCCTACTCTCTATGCTCACACGAGCATTGAGTACCATGATCTTCAACACTCAACACTTCAAGAGACCAATAAACGTGGCATTTAGAACAGATTGCAGTCAAGCAAAGTCTCTGCCAGCTGGCACAGATCTACTCCTAATCCTCAGAACCTGTTGCAATGTACTCAACTGATACTGACTCCTGCAGAAAAGCACATTAGTCAAAAAAAAAAAACAACATCAACCACGTACCTCGCATCTTGTTTTAGGGCGTGAAGGGAGTGTGAAGTGCATACTTATCCCATCTCTTCTCACGATATAGTGATCTTAATGCATTTGATTTAATTGTTTATCAATTATTATAGAACGTCTGATGGGTAGATTGGGTTCAGCCCGACCTTTGGTACCTTTCAGCGCAGTGTACTTCTCGGAGCTGTGTTTACGATTCTGCGCCATGCCGTCATAATAAGATTTATAGCTGCTCTTTGATCTGGATTTTATCGACTGCGCAGTCTGCTGGAACTTTTGGAAGCCTGGTAAAAGCTGAATAAATGGGCACCTGGGGGTCTGATGAGCCTTCCGCACACACTTACAGAGACAGAGAATGAGACCTAAATGAAACTGTCAGAGTAATCCAACTGAAAGAGACGTCCTATTTTAGTGTGACGTAGAGATTTACACCTGAAGGATTCAGTACATCTGTACCTCCATCTTCATTCATCCTGCGCGTCTTTTATTATTTAAGGTTCCTCGACTTCATCACTTGCTGTCTTATTCACAGATAAAGCTGGAGCTCAGACTAGCATTAATCCTCATGAAGTCATGAAGAGGAGACGTCTGATTGGATTATGTTCATGACATCGGTTAAAAATGAAGTATTAATTGTATAAATTTGGACACGGGTTGGAACTAATCTTTTTTTTTATCAGAAAGTAACGTCATACCTCCTTGCCGTGATCATAATGCTTTTACCTTGTGCTTGTTTTATATTTATTTTGTGTAAAGAGTGCACACCCTTAATTAAGGTTAATTTCTGAGCACTTGTGCAGTAGGAGTATCTCAACCTGTTTGCTTTGTTTTGTAGGGGTAAGAACATCTTTAAAAGCTAAGTACCACCTGAAATAAAATTGTAAAATGCTTAAATACAGCATTTTTCCCCTCTCCAAAGAATATAGCTTTAAGAACTTTAATTTAGCCATGCCCTCCGGTCTTCAGTCTGTCAATTTGTCATATATGATAGTGGACAACAAGCCAAGAAGTGGTGAAATGAATGTGGAAAGGTACAAAAAATTGTAGCGCTGCCACACTACCATGGCCGTGTGCATTTCCAGCAATATGGGTATGTAAAGAAGTTAACAAGCGATGTTTAGGAGGCTGGTGCCTACCAGTCCATTTCATTATTCTGATGACTGGATCAGGTTGTGCATTGCTGGTTTTTGACATGGTCACTTCTGCCTCTGGCTCAGAATTTAAATGGCTGACTGTTGTTATTTAAAATGTTCACTGCAGATTCATTCACTTGATTCATTTGAAAAATAGCTTCCAAATCTAAAGAACCAGCACTGGAAAAAATTCACAGTCCAATTCAGTCTTTGCTGGCGTAAGATAGCGCTGTTATTCAATGTATTCCATTAGTGACGTCACACTATCACTTCCTGGAATTTCCGGAATAACCTCAGACTTTTCAGTCAATTTATGTGAACTTGTTGATTTTTAAAGTAAACTTAGTCTGTTTTTAAAATTTTATATTCATGTTTACATTTTAGAAGCTAAAATAATGGTCAGGATTGTCAATTAGGTGGTGCTTTGCCTTTAAAGCTACACTATACTGTCAAAAGTATTCGCTCACCTGCCTTGACTCACATATGAGCTTAAGTGACATCCCATTCCTATTCCATAGGGTTCAACATGACGCCTGTCCACTCTTTGCAATTAGAACAGCTTCAACTCTTCTGAGAAGGCTGTTCACCATATTAAGAAGTGTGTTTATGGAAATTCTTGACCAGTGTTCCAAAAGTCCATTGGATGTTGGACGAGAAGACCTGGCTCTCAGTCTCCACTCTAATTCATCCAAAAGATGTTCGGGTCAGGACTTTGTGCAGGCCAATTAAGTTCATCCACACCAGACTTTGTGAATCCTGTCTTCATGTTAGAAGAGAAAGAGGCCAGCACCAAACTGTTTCCACAAAGTTGGGAGCATGGAATTGTCCAAAATGTCTTGGACTGAATGTTCTTTTCACTGGAACAAACGGGCCAATCCCAGCTCCTGAAAAACAACCCCACACCAAAATCTCCCCCTCCACCAAACTTTTCACTTGCCTTCACACAAGTACCATTCCCCTGGAAACTGCCAAACCCAGACTTGTCCATCAGATTGCCAGATGGAGAAGCCTGATTCATCACTCCAGAAAATGCGTCTTCACTGCTGTAGAGTCCAGTGGCGGCATGCTCTAAACCTCTTCATCCAATGTTTTGCATTGCACTTAGTGATGCATGGCTTGGATGCAGCTACTCGACCATGGAAACCCATTTCATTAAGCTCTCTGCGCACTGTTTTTGAGCTAATCTGAAGGCCACGTGAAGTTTGGAGGTCTGTAGTGATTGACTCTGCAAAAAAATGGGTGACCTCTTCGCTCCCCCGTCCGTTAGTTTACGTGCCCTACCACTTCCTGGCTGAGTTTTTGTCGTTCTTAAACACTTCCATTTTCTCATAATACAGCTGACAGTTGATTGTGGAATATTTAGGACCAAGGGATTTTCACAACTGAATTTTTTTTGCACAGGTGGCATCATATTACAGTTCCACGTTGGAATTCACTAAGCTCCTGAGAGCGACCCATGCTTTCACAAATGTTTGTTAAAACAGTCTGCATGCCTAGGTGCTTAATTTTTTTTTACACCTGTGGCCATTTGATGTGATTGAAACACCCGATTCGGATCATTTGGATGGGTGAGCAAATACTCTTGGCAATAAAGTGTATGTGTGGTATGTAGCATGTCCTCATGTCCTGAGATATTTCATATTATATCTTTCTGTTCATTCAAAGCTATTACTTGTCTCTTGCAGTTTTGTCTCATGTGCTTGGGTCCGATTCAGACAGGAAGAGTCTGACTTGGTTTGTATGCTGTGCCAAGGACATGTGGTCCTCACACAGTGAAGCACTTATCAGCCAAGTGATGTCCTGAAAGATATAAAGGGTACAAATTTTTCAGAGTTATCTGAGGTCATCAAATGCTGAAGCGACCAGCCACAATGTTTATTAAAATATTCTAATGCTCTCTGAACATGTACAGAGGTACCCTAATACACTTTCAATAACCTTAAACAGCACGCTGTGTACAGTGATAAAGGAGGAAATACCATTATGGGAATTAGTCTCATGTTTTCTGTTCCCACTAACAGAACCGCTGATGAAAGAGGACAGAACATTTCGGCGCACACAGTCATTTCAGCTCTGCCTTTCATCTCAGTGCCGCCGCAGAGAGTTCCCACCGACAGAGCCCGTTTCAAAGCCTCACTTACACCTCTGCTCGTTCGTATGTTCCAGTTTCGCTTTTCAGAATAATAGCCACTAATATGTTTGCCATTTTTCTAGGTTAAATAAATGGACAAAAGTTTTGGGACACACCTCTAAATCAGTAAACTAAGGGTGTGCATTCAGTCTCATTATCGTTAAGTACAAAGTCATGCATTTTGGAGAATAGTATGCTTCCAACCTATCTGGGAATAATTTGGGAAATGCCACTGAATCATTCCGGGACACAATAAGTACCCGAGACTGGATTTATCAAGCACAGGTGTCACGAAATGCCGCGCCGCGGCTGCAAAGTCCAAAACTGCTGTAGAAATGAGTCTTTTTATTGCAGAGAGACACCGGATGAAAACAGACAGGAACACACGACACGACACTACGCACCACTTGTGTGAAACACAAACAAGGTCCAACACTAAA